>ML298582.1:0-100900 GCA_005239495.1 Nicotiana undulata | reverse complement strand
GAGGGAGGTTTTGCTTTCCCCCTCTTGTCCTATGCATTCTCTCATAACGCGTTAACCTCATCTTATATCTGCACTTTATTATTACCAGTTTTCATTTCAGAAAATTAACGATCGGAATTAGGATCAAGTACTGGCTTCCGTTCAAGTATAAAAAATGTGGAAAATGACAACCATAATTCCATTAGTTGATCCTTTCTAGAGCCCCAAGGCACAAAACATCGCCATCACTTTTGAATTACAAG
Source organism: Nicotiana undulata (assembly GCA_005239495.1). NCBI lineage: Eukaryota > Viridiplantae > Streptophyta > Magnoliopsida > Solanales > Solanaceae > Nicotiana > Nicotiana undulata. Next base: position 100,658 of record ML298582.1, on the reverse strand, counting down.
AAAACTGACCTACATGATACTTCTTTCTAAACTAGTCAGGCATTCCATAGTAGTAAATAGTACCCAAGGGCTACAGGACATTCTTTCCTTGTTAGATAACTTTTAAAAATTGTTGTTATCTGTTAAATTCTCTGCATAAAGAGGAATGGATCAATAACGAGGGATGTCCTTAGTATGGGATAAAAATCATACCTTATCATATACATGACAGAACTGCTTAAGAAATATGAGCTGCAAAACTGCTTTGCTGCTTTGACTCCATTCTGCCAGAATGAAAATGAACTGCATCAGTACCATGGCTCAAAGAATGACAATGCATAAATTAAATGTCCAGAAATAACTTTTTACGAGTAAATAGTGTTGAAATACATTTAAGCATTCTTTCATGGAATGATTGCCTATCTAATCCACTAGGTCTCTATTAATTCTTATTCGACTAACAATCAACAATGCCGTCCAACTGGGCTGTTAATATGTGATAAACAATCAGTTATTTCATAAGCCATTGCAAGTTAGTAGATCACTAACCTCCCGCAAAATTTTCTCCCACTTTTTATACGCTACCATCATTAGGAGATGGTCAGATTGCCAGTTACCACTGCCAGAGTCAGTTTCACCACCAAGCTTATCACTCAAAAGTGCCAACTTTGCTCTTTCAATATTTTGCCTCTGTGATACGCATGTCATAACATAATTATATTCCATATGGACATCAACAAAGCTTTTAAGAGCTGAGGATACAAACCTCATCTTTTGGATAAACAAATGGAGACTTGTAACTGAGGAAGGCTGAAATAGAAAGAATTGGCGACAAGCACCCAAATACTCCACCATATAACAGCATCTACAGTTCCACATTTGCAAAATTATTTAAAAGATAGTAATGTTCAACAAAGCCCAAATAGCCAGACAATTGATGCACCCGTGGAATGTTAGTTTATATTGAAAATTGAGTGCCACTTGTAGAGAATCATATTTTTGGTAAATTCTCTACTTTTCAGTATACTTAGGAGATTTCACATAACTTTTCTTTAAAAGAAATTATCAACAAAATTATTTACCTTTCCACCAAAAAAGTTTGTGAGTTAGAGTTGTAATGGGAAATATATAAGATGTTGAAGAATGGGGATAATTACATAAATACCTTTCCAACCAACACATCAACAGGAAGTCTCGCCAAATGATACCCGAGAGGAGTTAACTCTTCATCCCCTTCAACGGCACCAACCTGGACATAAATTGAACTATGAGATCATCACCACATAGCACAGAACTGTGCAGTTCAACTGGCATTCATGCACAAACAATATGGCAAATTAAGCACATTTACATGGAAACACAGGAAAGTATCTTTTATATGCATAAGAAGAAAGAACGTGGATGAAAGATTATTTAGGAAACAAATTTCGAATGTAAGTGCAGTACAAGTAACAAACCAAGCTATGCAAGACTGTAACATCTTGCATGAACATTATAAATGATACCACAGAAAATGGAACCACCCAAAGACATGACAAATCTTTACTTCAATACAAATGAAGTGTAGTAGAAACTTATATAAAAGTACATTTTGACATAGATGAAACAAAAGCAGATGTCTCAAATATACTCCCATCCCATTTTATACGACGATATTTCATCAGACAAAATGTCAACATGCTAGTATGAGCATATACATTATAATGGTGATAGTAGAAAAAAATATCAAATACTAGTTATAAAGTTAGTTTGATAGAGAAAACATCACATTGAAGTTTCAAAAGTGAGTAGTTTCATGATTTGAATCTTGAAAGTTGAGAATGTTGTATAAAAATGGGATAGTTGTCAAATATTTAGGACGTTCCAATAATAGAAAAAGTGTCATATGAACTGAGACAGAGGATAAATATAAGGTAACTAGACGCTCTCAATGAAAGAGACCAAAGAGAAAGCTCCAGGAAGAGTGTGTAAAAACCACAACACCAGAAAAGAAATATTTTATGTAAATAGATCTCCCGTGTCCAAACTTCATTGTTTAAATAACTATCTTCCGAGTGAGGATTAAACTTCTTCTTAGGCTTTCTTATTAAAAATATTCTATTTGATAAACATTGTTTATTAATTGTTCTTCCAGGGAGAGTAAATCAACTTCCATATCCTGCTGTTCACTTATGATGTCATCATTATAGCACCTATGACCTATGTTGATGCTAAGAAACCAAAAGACAGATTAATCTACAAGGGGTATACCTCATACAATAAAGAAATTGCTGAAGCAATAGCCTCATCCTTTGGAGGTTCAAGGGCCTAACAAGACGAAGTTTGGGAAGAAAAAATGAGTTAGAAAATCCATAGAACAAAATGCATAAAATTGCATCTAAATAAAATTTAAAAAATGATAAAATCACCATAGACAAAAATAGCTTTATGCTTCCAAGTGATAGCAGTTTGATTTGTAAGCACAATTCTACCAAAGGCATTCGCAGCATCTCCGGGATCTAGCAAGGCCAAACTAAACATCAGCGCAATGTAAGTGAGAAGACTATCTGAAACGAAGAACAGCAGTACTAGATAAAGTAATGAGGAAAACCCACTAATACCCCATACCTGGTACGGTCGCATGAGCTTCTCATATCGGTAAGAAGTATAGAGACAAAAGCAAATTCCTGGCTTTACACGTCCAGCTCTGCCTCGACGTTGCCTTGCATTTGCTTGAGATATCCAATCCTCAACCATGCTTGACAATTTCTAAAATGAATAAGTTTAAACAATAGCAAATGTGATTACTGGTGCACCAGATTCTGGAGACAAAAAGCAAAGGAAATTGACATTTCTTTAGACGAAACACACAAAAGCAGAGGTCCTGACAAGTAAATGATGTCACTTAGAAATTCAGCAATAAAGCTCATGACTGGATCTGGAAAAACCTAACAGGCTGGTTATCCCTATCGCATGCTAAAGGACTAAGGCCTCTCACTTTATTCAAAGATTGAAAGCCCAATTTAGAAAACAAGATATACAAGAGTAATCATGCCTTTAACCTCATCACCAAGCAAAAAATACAATGTTGTCCTCTCTCTGGTTTTGATGTTGTCGAAACTACTTCATCAGCTAAACCAGTTTGCCAAAGAAATACAACTATTTGAGCTTTTATTTACCTAACAGGGATGACAATACATGTGTGAGTTGAAACTTTTCTTCTGCTGATGCTTCTGGACCTAGTCATAGGCTTCATAGCCATCTATAGACAAATATTTCTCTATCCAAATCGCAATGCTGAACATGTCTCGCAGCCAATTTCAAATTCACACACCAAAATCTAAAAATGACAGAGAAAACTTAAGATTGAAAATGCCACCATAGATACAAGCAAACATTTTTTATAGCAGTACCGCTAGGCACCAACCATTATCTAGATGGAGTTGTAGTAATATTGCGGGGCAGAACTTGAGAAGTCTAAAGAGGTTGATGAAATAAAATATTTCAAATGTTAGATATAATTCATGTAGAAGCATGACATCGTATGGAGGGACCCTCACATTAATTATTGTAGCATGGAGCAGCAAACATGCAACATAAGCTCTTCTGAAATAATCAGCCCTGTCATTAGCTACGAAAGAGAGCAGAAAACCTACCTTCTTTGGATTATAGCGATTTTCTTTGTGCTTTCCACAGTCTACCACATAAACTACATCATCTATGGTTATGCTAGTCTCTGCAATATTTGTAGCTATTATAACCTGAAAGAGATACTTCCCAAGTCAAATACAGAACAATAAGAAAATTAATAACTTAAGAATAGACAGGTAGAATGATGTTCTGCATTTTCTGCAATAAGACCAAATAAACATAGCTCGTTCCATGTTAGACCTTTCAATTCTTCATATCACGCACCACATGGTTGTAATTGTGTTCTTGCTGAATAACTCTTGAGAAGAAACTCACCCAAGCAGCTTCAACATTCAAACTGAAGTTCTAACTTTCAATTTTTAAGAGTTCAAAAGGTTTCCCTTTCTCGGCTCTCTATGAAGATAGTACTAGTAACAATAAAAGGATGTCATACTGGCACTACTTAATAATAAGGGGTGTGAAACAGAGTTAAATTGAAGTCTATTATATCATGTACCAGTCACACAACCAGATGGATAAATGCGCCAATCATATCATTTGAGATCAAACATGAATTATGTCAGCAGACAAGGGTTTTGATGCAAATTGAAAGGCAGTCGCCAATGAAAGCTGAAAAGTAGTAGTTGTTGGATGAGGCCTCTGTAGGAGCAGAGCAGCGAGTACTTGAATTATGACATAGCAGTAAGAACATGGGAGAGCTAGGATGAAGACAGTAAGCTTGGTGGCTTCATCACATATGTTTTAAATAAAGAATGTGAATCTCGGGTATTAACAATCAGTACAAGATCTAGGGTGCTAGATTGCAAGGTCAATGAGAGGATATGCAAACAAGGGAAGTTTCTTTCTCAGCTAAAAGTCTATAAGACTTCATATCCCTTCTACTTGGTATGTGTAATAGCAAAAGGAGATCCAATTGCTGGTTCTGGTAGAAGGCATATTGCAAGCCCAAGCATCTGTTCCATTCAAGCATTTTCTAGGGGAAAATCATTTGAAATAAATCATCATGAATTCCTGCACTACGGACAGGGAAACAGCAATTTACCATCTTCCAGTATTAGTTAATTTAATTGTGTTCAGACAATAATGAGATTAATAACTCAAGAAAGACACTGCATAACCAACACATGAAAGAGAACAGAAAAGCGCAGAGCAGAAAAGAACTCAAACTAAGAAGATAAGATGCATACAGTGGAATCAGATAGCATAAATGTCTACAACGAAAGAACCTAAGCTTAAATAGAAAACATTACCTTACGGATGTTTTCTGGAGGTCTCATAAACACTTTTTTCTGATCCTCAGATGCTACAGAAGAATGCAAAGGAAGAATCCATTCGGAAGACTGTCCACTAAACTGGAAGGAGACAGACAGTCTATCATATAAGGCATGTATTTCTCCAACCCCCTGCAGCAGAATATATTTCACAAGTCATTCTTCCTTTTTCTATGCAGGCATAAAATTCTGAAAGAGAAATCAAAACCTAATTTAAGTGTTAATTGATGGACTTACCGGTAAGAAAACCAGTATAGAACCCTCAGGGTATGTTTCATCAATGTAGCATACCAGGTCTTCGAGAAGATCATAATCAATAATTTCTTCATTCAATTTCCTCTGACAAATGGTTATTAACGGTATTCTTTTAGTAAAGTGTTTTAGGATTTTAATTTGCATCAATGAACAGGAACTTCTAAGAAACAATTACCAAATTTTTTTGAGTTTGTTCGCTGTAGTTTTGATAAGTACTGGGATCATAATAGGGATTTATGTATTCTTCAGAGAGCAACGATTCATCACCCCATCCAGATAGGACAAGGTTCTTCTTCCCCCTGTGATTGCCAATAGGAGCATTCTGCAGTCATCCATTAGAAGATATAAGAAGCTCTCGAGCTACATAAACAAAAAGCTAACACAATGAACTTCAAGTCAATAACAGGAAGATCTATTTCAACTGTAAGTCAGTACCAGAGCAACACTCATGATGGTTTGTCAGGATCCATTCGCTACTAATAGGGGATTTTGATCAGAGATTAGTTAGAAGCTAAAAGTATAGATTGGTATAAGAGATAACTTCAAAACAGTTCCAAAGCAGAAGCCAGAAATTGCCAATGAGAGCATTATTGGCAAAGAAAGACTATTTCAAATTTCAGTCCATCTAAAATGTCAATTAAGGCAGGTAAAAATACCTTTTCCCTAGTAGATGTCCCATAGCTCAAAGAAGCGGGAGAATCGGATGAAAGGCGGTAGTTGGTACTCTCATAAATATCCTCGAGAAAATAAGTTGAAACAGGATGTGTTCGTCCTTGAGCAGTAATTACAGGGCAGTGACCGAAGTAATGAGAAAACAAATGTGAATCTACTGTTGCAGACCTAAATAATGTAAAATAAACAAAATTCCACCATGAACAGTCATAAATATGAAAAAGGACATAGAACAAGAGAATGGCTACTAGATATTTATAAATAAAACCAAACCATACATGAGTATAACTTTCAGTTTTGCCGTACCAAGGGCAGATTGCTTCTGGATGAGACTCTTCAAGACAATGAGCAGAAAATCACCCTGTTGTGCGTAGAGGTTAGTGTTTCTTCCAACTGGTTTCCAAATTTATTTATCCATTAATATACAACAAAAAAAGAGGATGAATCTGAGATTTCTTGTATATAATGTAGACACAGCAAAAAGTGCTCTTTCCCTCTTCAGTTTGATGTTCCTAGTCATCTAGTGAATATGCAGCGAGCAAACAGTTACAGTCCTTTCATCTAAATTCTCCTAACGCCCCACGATGAAGTCATTGGATTACTTCTTTACAGTATGCATACCCTTGTATAGTTCACTGTTCTTTAGCCGAGGGCCTATCGGAATCGGCCTCTCCACCTTCATAAGGTAGAGGTAAGGTCTGCGTACACATTACTCTCCCCAGATCCCACTTGTGGGATTCCGTTGGGTTTGTTGTTGTTGTTGTTGTTGTTGTTGCTGTTGCTTTTTTTACCAAGTGAATATTTTTATTAATATTGGGGAAATCCCCATATACAAGTATACCAAAAAGTAGCGAGACCAAGATCAAAATATGTTTCACTAAAAAGCCTCCCATTCATCTATACATACAAGAACCATTTTTTATGGTTCTTCGTAAAAATCATATTACCATAAGCAGGGGCGGACCTACGTTAGGGGTACGGGGGTCACGGGAACCCGTTGGCATCGGAAAAATCAGTGTGTATATAGGTGTATACATCAAGGAACCCTTAAATATTTTACGGCTGCCCCCAAAATCACAAAATGGCCCCATGGCAAAGTTGGTTGAGTGTAGTGGTGAAACCACCTACCCGCCCTTGTTGGCTTGGGATCGAAACCCAACTTAATCATTTTAGTAGGTTAATTGATTCAATGATTGTTTTTACTTCGCAATCAATTGTTTTCTTTTTTTAATTTCATCTTTTTAAAATTCAATTATCATTTAATACTTGTACATAATAATCAACTTAATTAATGTTATTTTTTTTTCAAATTCCTCCCTCAAAATCAAAAACTCCGAACTCCTATCTCTGCAAATAAAAAATTACAAACTCTTCTCTCTCTTTCTTTGTCATAAGTTATCATAATCGTTAAGTTTTTAAAGAGTTGCACGCCGAAATTCGTCGCCAGTAACTGACATATTTAAAGACAATGTGCAGTGGCGGAGCTACTCATTAGCAAGGGGAGTCAAGTGACACCCCTTCGTCAAAGAATTACACTGCATAGATATGTTACATTTTTATTTTTTATGTATATATATTATATGTTGACTTGACTCCCTTTGATTTCTTCGCATGCTTACTTATTTATATTTGACTCCCCTTAGTAAAAATTCTGGCTTCGCCATTAATAGTGTGCCCCCGTTGCACTTAAATCCTGGATCCGCCTCTGAGTCCATAAGTCTTACCCAGCATGGAGTCAGGGTTCCTGCACTTGTCAATTCGGATTCGCGGGGCACCAAGAAAGGCATGCATTTTTAGCCGGTTGGCAGCATGAAAGAAAATTACATATGACACCGTGCATTTTATATACAAAAAAGAAAAAACAAGAAAAGACTTGAACATCTCCTCTTGCATTGTCAGAATGCAACTCGCCTGTGGTGACTGGTGAGAGATCTTGAGATGGTTCGAGATACAATGGACGACGATCGAACCCAGTGAAGGAGGCACCGTCCAAATAGACCTTTAGAAGAATAAGCGAAGACAAAGGGACGTGGGATATTGCCCCACTAGCACTCATGTGGGTCTTATGAAAAGAAAGGAATACGAGAACTTCTAAAAAGAGAATAGCCTCTCATTTCTCGTCTCTTTTATTCCTCTCATTTTTCATCTCTTCCGTTGCACCCATGAGGTTCTGATTTGTATTAAAAATATTGGGTATCCTTTGGGATAGCATATTCTTTTGTAGGTTCTCTACCTTTTGATATATGTATACGAGATATTTTCCCATCATAATAATATTATCTACCTTATCAGAAAACAAAAAGGACAACGATTTAGTATGGACGTAACCAATTATCACAATGGATACTAGTTTAGAGACTATGTCATGCATTTCCCTGGTTTATCTTCTCCTCTTTCCTCAAACTTTCAGCATGTATAACCAACCGGACAACAATGGTCTATATCTAGTCGGCCACCAATAGTAGGTACTTAAAGTCATTGGAATCAGCATAAGAAAGGATCTAAACAACATGCTTTCATATTCATGAGGTCAAGTTTTTGATAGCCTGATCTATATTATAAGCCAGTAGTGGCAATTAACTAACAATAAAATATAGTTGGTCGCCACAATTCATCAACAATGTCATCCAGTGCACAAAAAACTCACCAGGAGTGACCTCTCATGCACTTCATCAACAATGATATGACTAACACCAGCCAAGTTTTTATTTCCCTGTAAAATAATACATTTAATATAAGCACCAAAAGTTATTGGTTAATATTTTGACATTCTGCTAATTTATATTTATTTTAAAAAAGCAAAGTGGGCAAAGTATGTTATTACGACGAACAAATTCAAAACACAGAACATTGCAGCCAGAAAGCATGCAATAATTAGTAGGCGACTTACTGAAAACATTCTCAAAAGAATGCCAGTTGTACAAAAGAGGAGCTTTGTTCTCTCATTCCTAAAACAGAATGAAGAGTTAATAGATGATATTTTGATATAATAATCCCAAGAGAATAACAGAATCATTATAATATTTCAGTATTAATGATAATTATAGTTTTTAAAGCATGAGTATAAAAGGATACTTATTCTGGGTAGACAACTGATGGGAGATTCCTATGTCTTTATATGATGACAAACAGACCCATAAATAGCTAAGCAAAACAGGTTTGGATGCTTAATGAAATCTACGGAAACATGACTCAGCAGGAAAAGTAGCAGAGCATTTATGCACAAAATTGGCTATCCATGTGAACCCGAGTGTCCTAAAATTCGAGACCTAAATCCTTCTATTCTCGATCCAATGAGCAATGTCATATTTGTATTCCTACTCCTCCCATGACCATGCATTGTAGACCTGGTTATAACTTATTTAATGTGATCTAACTGAGATGATCATGCACAAACCAAGTGAAATGATAGTGCATAATCCATACATGCAGCCACCTAGAGATAAATGACTGATGTTATTAAGCAATGGTAGCTTCCTCTAGCTAAAAAAGTAAAATACATCAATTTCCAAACATGAGCAAATTTTGAGTCAACATGACATCCAATTTTATGATTCTGTATCCTTTTTTTGTTGGGAAAAGTGGTTTTGTCATTTATAAATGAAGACTTTTGGAAGCAATACCTTGCACTATCGAGGCGAACTTGGTAACCAACCAAGGAGTCACTCGAACCTGGTGAAGATTCACAACGCTCATCAGCAACTCTTTCAGCCACTGAAATAGCCTAGCAAAGAGAAAATGACAATCAGCAATCTTGTTAAGTGAAAGAAAACATGATATGCAGGTGTAAAGAGCAAGATGAAAGCATTGCCTAATGACAACCAAAAATGAAGAGGAAGAGAATCCAATCTTAGCTAAACCAACAGAGAAAATCACAAGTACTGGTTGACAAGTATCTACATCTACCCTCACCCACCCCAAAAAAAATAAAAAGAAGAAAAAATTTATCTACCCTAATTTCTGAGCTCCATGCATGTGTGCTTCAAATGATTTCTTGTATAATCTGGTAGGAGATCCAATATACAAGAGCTCAAATTAGCCTTGTCCTTGATGTGATACACTTCTTCTAAATTGGAGTGCTTCACGAAGTCCAACTAATATTCTTTACCGTCAATTCAACTAACTACATGTCTACAACATTAATCCTTTTTTTTAATAAAGTAAGATTTTATTAATAAAAGGTACCAACTACCAAGATGGTAGTAGTTACAAAAGACCAGCATCTACCGTTAGCATCTACCGTTAACATGGCAACTACATATCTCCTATCTCCTCTAAAACATCAATGTATTGCTCCATGTTTTCCCTAGTACTTCTTTTAAACCTGAGATACAAATTTAATAAGCATCTATTCTTAATCCTGGATATATGTTTCCTTTTCCCTTCAAAAGAGACCCTGTTTCTTTCCAGACATATTGTCCATAAAACTCATAGACAGATTGCTCTCCATATTAATTGTTGACTCTTTGCCATTCTTTGGAGTTGCCATGTTTCCAACAAGCTCTTTACTCTGGGGGGCATTGCCCACTTGCCATATTTCGGAAGAGCTCCCAACACATATAACATCTATTACTTACGGTATTCCTCTCTTTTGCAGGTACTCCTGAGTTAGGCAAGCTTCCTTTGCTGCAACCAATCCAAAACAAGCAACTTTAACAGGTGCTTTTGTCTTCCATATTGCTCTTCATGGCCATTCTGATTCATATAACCCTTGTTGTTTCTGTAACAGGCTACAACATCTGCTAAATGTGATATTTCCATCATTGCTTGCTGCTCAGATCAATGAATGTCTCCTGTTATCCTCCAAACTGATAGTGTCCACTTATTGCATCAACTGAGCAAATTCATCTACTTCCCCACCATTGAGACCCCTCCTGAAGATCAGCTGCCAACCATTGCTTGAATAAAAATCTCGCTACTCTCCCATTTTGATTTGTGGAACAGCTGTATAAAACTAGAAATTTTGCTCTTAAGCTTTCATTCCAAGCCATACATCAGACCACAATTGAGTATTATTACCATTCGCCAGTTTCAACTGTACAAACTGGCTGTATTCACCCAAAAGATAGCTGAGCAGGGAGAAAGTCCCTCCTTCACAATTTGGCATCTAGCAATTGTCGATGGCCACCATGCCTCTTTCCAAAAGCCGTTGTGACGACAGCTTTCCTATTCTGCCCACTATCTGATTACTCTTCTGAGAGTTCAACAATTCTCTGATCACTGTGCCAGCAACTTTTCCACTTACTCTTCGACCGAAAATTCAAGCTATGTTAATGATGTCAAGAAGATTTGCACCACCATATCTCTTTCCAGTAACTGAGAATAAATTTGTTTCTTGTGTGTTGCAAAGAGTAATTTCTTTCGATGTGCATGTTAGCGATTCTCCAAAAAGGGAATCCAGCTCTTCTCTTTAGTGATTCTTCACAATTATCAGGACACCGTTTCCGTGACTGCTTATTATCTCGCTGGCTTTTAAGTATTACTTGTTTAGAAATAAACAAACTCAAGTTGTTTCACCACTTTGAGTTTTAGGGAGTGAGTTAAATATCATAGAATAGTTTATTATATGGAATATTCGTAATAATTATGCTAAAAGTCAAGAAAATCATTAAGAATATAGTTATCGTATATTCATAATGATTATGTCATAATTATGAAAGTTACCTTATTTCATGCCGCTCAAGAATTCTACATAAGGGCCACATTTTCTAATTATGAGAATAAGGAGCCATGTACAGTCCAACATTTCAAATAAAAAAATTCTTTACTTTTCCTTTTTCGTAGTTCCACCATAACAAAAACCTAGAATTCATTTTTCCCTCTCACAATCAGCGGAAAGCTGCAAAAGCAGTAATAGTCACTTCCTATGAGTCCAGTCACTCTCACAACCAGCTAAAAGATGCAAAAGTATTGGCATCTCCGTGAAAGATATACAAAGTAACAAGTGTTATCATAGAAGTTACAAAGTAACAAGTGTTATCATACAAAGTAACAAGTGTTATCATAGAATGTCAGCAGAACAGGTGCGTAGGAAAATAACATTTTATTTTGAATCAAATAAGAAAGTTAAAAAAAAGGTAATTCCAGAGCCTCTGTTTCAGCCACTGCAGCCACATATATGATTAGTGAAGGATAGCACTGACCGCGATTCTCCTTGGTTGTGTGCATATAATGTTACAATGTCCCCCTCGTCCTGATTCAATCATGTCATCCAGTATAAATTGAGGGACCTACAGAAATCAAAATGTAAGATTTCAGTGTTTCTAGAAACGAATGTAAATTTACAAGATACCCTCCATTACCCTTCATAGAAGGGGAGCCTTGGAGTAACTGGTAAAGTTGTTGCCATGTGACCAGGAGGTCACGGGTTCAAGCGTGGAAACAACCTCTTGCAGAAATGCAGGGTAAGGGTGCGTACAATAGACCCTTGTGGTCCGGCTCTTCCCCGGACACCGCGCATAGCTGAAGCTTAGTGCACCGGGCTGCTCCTTACCCTCCATTGCACATGAAAACCATCTTAGTTGACTTCTTAAGTCTATTAGCTTTATTTGGAATAATATTTCTGCCGACCTATTTCTCTAGCAACTGTTTAGCTAAGTAGGGTCTTCTCCACAGCTCACTATCTGAGTTTTTGATTTTATTTTATTATTAGCTCATTATTAGAGAATTATAAGCACTGATTTGCTATTCCCCTAATTTGACAAAAAGTGTCAAGCTAGGATCATTGCTTTAAACTAGGGAAAGAAAGTTCTCAGAAGACTGGAAAGACACGACCAAAATACATAATTAGTAGCACCGAAACAAGTAAGTGAAAGCTGCAGCGCGACGCAGTATTGAAGTAATTTGGAAAATATAAAGGCAAAATTTATGATTTCAACACCTGAGTTGTCTTCCCGCAACCTGTTTCCCCACAAATGACCAAAACATCATTCTCCTCCAGTGAATGCAGAATCTTGCCTTTTAAGTCAGCCATAGGAAGGGCAGCCCGTGATTTCAACATTTCCTGCACGAAAGACATAATTAAATATCTTCAAAAATTAAAGCAGACAAGAAGGTAAATGACATCAATGGTAAAATATATCAAAATTATGAAGAGAAAAGAGGGAAATAAGGAACGCCACTATGTAATGACTCCTACAGAAGTGCATGATATAAGGCTGGATACACTTTGACCACCGTTTCAGTGAATGCAGATAACCTGAAACCTCAGAATCCCAGCGACAACTGCCCCCGGTCATTTGTTAGTCATGAAAGCTCTACCCAAATAATGAAATAACATGAAAAAGTGAGAAACCAACCTGGGTTTAGCAAGCTGCAGACAAGCTCTTTTTTGAAAAGGTAAAGGTTTATTAACTGAATACCAAGATGGTACCAGAAAAGAGTACAAAACTGCTGAAAATATCCATGCAGTTAATTACAACATTTTCTAAGTAACTCCATAAAATCCATGTAATGATCAATATTTTCTACCAAACTACTATTACACCAAAGAAATAGATTGTGCAGACACTATAACAAAGCAAAAAAGAATCAATTGTGTTAAACAGTCTCACTACCCTCAAAAGGTAGGGGTAAGGTGCGTACACACTACCCTCCCCAGAACCCCCCACGTTGTGAGACTACACTGGGTTTTTGTTGTTGTAATCAATTGTGTTAAAACTAAAAATTGTAAAGAATCATATATTAATCGAAAACCCTAACCTGCAACAAAATCCAAATTCCCCCACCCCTACCACCATCCCCCAAACCAAAAAAAGAAATGAAGACTAGATATATCACAGCCCTCAGTATAAGTAAAATGGAGCTCCAACTGCAACCGCTAGAGCCCTCTGGTTCTTTTTCTTCTGTCTTCAGGATCTTTTTCTACCTTTTATTCATTGTCATCTTTCAAGTTCTTCCATCATTCAAATCTGAGTTATTCATCTGTGATGTCTATATAGCTATTTAAAAGTGTAACAAGCAGCCCAAGATGAATGACAACATAATTTAATTAGTATGGGCCTAGGAAGACTCTAACCTGGTACTTCTTTAACTTCTTTCTACGCTCTTGCTCCTTTTTCAGATAGAAACTTTCTGCTTCTTTACTTGGATTTCTGTCTGCAGAAAAACAAAGAAGTTAGTCAGCAAAAACCACTTTTTACATTCTGAAAGAGCAGTGAACTCCCAAATGCCTCCAAACCAACAAGAACTAACTGGTATACACAGATCATGTTACGGTCAATAACTAAAACTCACCCTTTACCCTCCCTAAGGGCAATGCTGAACCTATACCCAAACAGAAAGCATTATCTATTTGAGGTACTTTCATTTTCCCCAGCACGAGACAAGCAGTTCGCTAATTTTGCTTTTCTTGCCAATGAGTTATATCTTCCCCAGAGAAGGAAATAATGAAAATCAATCTACTTAAAAGGGCACAGATTGAACTGCAATAGACATTAGAATAAATCTTTTATTGCCAGCTAATGAACAGCAAAGTGAACGCCAATGAAAAAAATGTTCAGCCTTACTTGATCTAGATCCATGGTTGACACAAAATCAATAAATTAAAGCAAAAAAGAATTTCAAAAACTAGCAGTCCCTAGCTGCATTAGAGTTTTCAAAAACTCTGCAGTGTTCAAGCAAATAGATCACATATTGAAGTTTTCCTGATGCAAATCAGAGAAGAAATCCATAAGCATACTTCACCTGCAAAATCAGCAATTGCTGTTTTATCTTCAGTGGCGTGAGGCTCTAACAACTTTTCTTCGCTAGCATTATTGGAGACATCACAATGAGTTATGTTTTCAGAACCGCTGGCATCTAGTAATGAATCCACGAAATAGGCCCTTCGTTCCACTTGATCATCCACTATATCTATCACGGAATCACCTGTCCCAAAAAGACCACCATGCACGTGAAAGAGGTGGAAATATTAGATCAGACCTTGCGAATGTAACTGTTACAGAACCGGGCTCTGCAGGTTGTGAATGAGAGCGTGCAATCACTGACAGATCGATGGAAAGAAAAACTAACAAAGAGAAAGAAGACGAGCAACAAGCTAAAACATGAACATTGATGTCTGCATCGTTAGTGCTGACTACATGTTTGAAAAATGCTGATAGAGATCGTGAGAAGTTAGCACTGCTCAGCAAAACCGTTTTTAAGGTTGAAATAGATTTTGGAGGGATTATTCTTTTTTCGTGGGATTTGTTTTTAATAAATTCCTTTTATTTTTATTCTTGTTTTCAAAGAAGTTATAGCATTAGTTCTGCCTCTGGACCAAGTTTATTGGGTGTCTTACCTCTATGAAAGTTGCACCAATTAAAAAAGAGCAATGTTTATCATGCAAGGTTTGCAGTAAAAAGATAAGATAATTAATTATGGGCTCTATGCCTACACAAGACCAGTTTGATCAGGGTGAAATATAAAATTGAGACACCAAAATGCTTAATATAATATCATTATTAAATATGTGACTGCACGTGAAGTAAGAAAATCACCTTCCTCCCACTGCAAAATAAGTGATGCATATGGCTCGGTAATTGGCATGTGAACTGGAAGATCTGGAAACAAGCGATGGAGAGCATAGGCTGCAACTCTGTTTTGTGCATCCTGAGCAAATCAGAGTTCATAAAAGAAGAGAATCATGTTTAGATTCACATTTCAAAACAAAAAAATCATAGCAAATTAACAAAAAGTTAATAAGTACTCTTTTACAACAAATTTCTGCAAATACCAATTTTATTTATATGCTTAACCAAGACAATTGCTTAGTTAATTGACAAGATTTCTGCTTTCAGAAAGCTACATCATGAATTTTGTGATAAAGGGCTTTTCTTAATCAGGTTGGTGAAATGGCTTGAGAGAGGTGATAGAAGCAGAATGGGGAAAATAGAGCATGGGTGTGACCCTCAAACAATTATGTGGACTATCCGAAAGGGAGAAATCACAAGGCTTTTGAGGGGACGAAACGACCATTATTTCAATTACGGAGTGTTAATTTTAGATACTTTCGGTGCACAAATGATTCTCCAAACAGGTATAGAGGGTGTTTGGATTGGCTTATTTTAAGTGCTTATTGGCTTTTAAGCACTTCTCTATTTTTTGTGGTGTTTGGCAATGATAAAAAGTGCTTAAAAGCACTTAGTTTTAGGCATGAAAAGTACAAAAATAAGCCAAAAGTCAAAAGTTGGGCATTACCAACTTATGGCTTTTGGCTTTTAGCTTTTAGCTTTAGCCAGTGTTGTCAAAGGTGCACTTAAGCCCTGAAGCGAGGCTCAAAACATGTTGAGCGCTTCGTCTCTCTTTGTGGGCGCTTTAGTATCGCATCAAGGCTCTAAGGCATGATATTCCTTGCCAATGAGTGTAAGCATGAAAAGGCGACATCAAACAATTGATATTTCACTTTATCGTAGATTTTTATCAATTTCTTTGTCCATATATTTGTTATTCATGCTTATAATTATTAGTCTTGGACTACATATACATATTTTTACTTTTTCTCTGGTTGCGCCTTTTTCAATTAAAGCCCGCGCTTTATTTGCGCTTAAAGCCCCAACGGACCTTAGAGCTTTTTTGCGCTTTTCGCCTTTGATAACACTGCTTTTAGCTTATAAGCTACTTTTTAAAAGCCAATCCAAGCACCCTCATTGTCGGCTTCCTTTGAAATATACCTCTTGTAGAGGGAATGTTTCCCTTTCGGTCAATCTCTTCTTTCCAAAAAAAGGTTAAATGTGCTTCAGCCAGAAGTTACCATTTTCCGTTTATGCTCTATTAAAACTTGACCACTGATCATTCCAAACTACAACACCGGATTGCATGTTCATCAAAGTTCCAATTAGGTCATTCCTTCAGATTCAGTAAGACCTATGGAAAAAATTATCATATGTTTTTCTATAAGAAAATGGCATCACAGTTATGGCAAAGTCCTGTCAACCTATGTTGCTCGGACACTTCGAAAATGTCACAGGGTACATGTCTGATCCTCCAAAAGTAGTGTATTTTTGGAGTATCCGACACAGGTGCGGCATTTTGGAGAGTCCGCGCAACATAGCTGTCAACCGTGGGAAAAGCAAATAGAGAAGAGAAATTAAGAGCTCTATGAACTGCCTCTTACCAACATTGTATGAACTATCGGTTAAACACTCAGAGGGGTTAAGAAGCACCGGAGATCCGTAAAGGGGTTAAGCCTGATGTCATAACACATCATGGTGAAGTCCAATACATACCGCAGAAAGCAAAAGCTCCTACAACAGTATTTCTTTTCTTGTTTTGCCAGAATAATGCACTTCAATAGTATCATTAGCCGGAAAATAAGTGGGCTTGTGTCACTTCACCCTTCATGTTTCAATAATTTCACATTTTCCTTCTCTTTCTTGCAACCATGTTAAGAATTGAAGTGTGGTTTTGGGCAGTGACAAAGTGCAAACTGGACAAGCTTAAACGGCAAACTAGAAAAACTCTAGAGAAATTGATCAAGAGCTTAAGTAAAAAAAAGGTTAAAACGGTAAAATAAGAACACCAAAGATTTTCAATATTATTTAGAAGTGCAGTTCTAGGGGCCCTCACATATCACAGCCTGACCATGTATTCAGTCTGCAAAACTAGAGGGACAAACAATGTTTCAAAGACATAATTAAATAATAAAAGTATGCTCTCACTAATAGCTTTAGATGAGATAGTCAGACACTTCAACATGGTAGCTGAGTAGGTCCTAAGTTCGAGTCTCATCGCCACTCATTATCAGAAAAAGAATCTCCACGTACTTTGCCCATGAAAAGAATCAGGCTTGCACGTGAGGGGACGTGTTGAAGACATAATTAAATAATAAAAGTATGCTCTCTCCAAATAATAAAAGTATGAGATGGTCACACACTTCAACACAATGTAGATATAGCTAAACATATTCCCTGCTATCTCATAAGAAACAAAGGATAAATAACACACTCCTATTTTCATGTGACTACAACACTTCTACCCATTATGGTATATTCTATACCCATAATCTGAAACGTGTGCATAGTGGCCAAACAGCACTAGTGCAACAATCATTGACTTCTCTTACCATTCTTTTTTATGGGCATATAATTGCATAGACAGTATCAATAAAGCATTAGAAGTTACCTCAGTAGTGGAAGAAGTATGATCCTGACTAGGAAGCTCGATTGTTACTAGCCCTCCAGCTTTTCTGCTCTTACCCCTCCCACTGGCTTTGCGCATTATACTAACAGTGTAATGTGAATTATTTCCTTTTCCAGGTATTTTCGCATATTTTGGTGCCTCCCACCCTGATCTTTGACAAAGTTGGTGAAGAAAAGCCTTTGGAATTTTTTGTGGATCTCCCTGCAATTAGGACAACAGTTATAAAACTTTCTAGGAAGGAACAAAAACTTTAGAACAATAGCAAGAAGACCTCAAGAAGAAAAGGGAAGACACAAGTCTACCACAGTTCACATTTTTGCTAGTGGAGGGGGCAATTTAACTTCAGGCGCAGGCCAGGTCCACACAGGTTAATCCTAGATTAACCTTCTTATTAATATCAGTTTACGTTTACAACACTACCAGTTTTTCTTTTTTTCTTTTGTTTACTAGCTTGGGCGAACCTTGACTATTCTACCATGTACCTCCTATGTAACACCAACACAGGATACCAGGTAACTCAGCCCACAAGAGCGTAGGCAAATTGGAAGATATCACCTAGCGTTATTTGTCTTGGCTAGAATTCGAACCCTAGTCTTCAAGGTGAAAATCTACCTAATTGACATCCAGGCCACACCCTCAGGTGCAATAATATTCAAAAAGGCTAAGAACTTAGAGGCAATTACACCTTCTTCTGCCAAAGTAATTACATAGAAAAGGAAAACAATGAAAACATAATTCCTTACACCGAGAAGAGGTCACCCAATTTAGATACAGCTATTAGATTAGACTATTGACTAGGCATCTTTATCCTATTGTATCCTTCTTTAAATCAAACGAGGAGCTCTATGTCTTCTTCATCTTTAGGTTTTACTAAAGAGGTCTAGACTATAGTCTAGAGTGAAAAGTTTACAACTAACTCATCAGATCAGGTACCAATTTTTTACCTTTTTCCATATACCTTCTAACTTCTCTAAATTCTTCTGACTACATAATTCTCTCATCTTTTCTTTCTTCTGCAGTTCTAGTATCGTAGATGACACATCAGCAGAGGAAACTTCTTCAAATAAGAAACCACCAAGCTCTACGTCTTCTGCTTCTCCTCCTGGAGCTACCTTATCATCTACAGGACCACTTGATGGACTGTTTTCAGTGAACTCATTGGAGCTGCTATTGACAGCCACCTTTTCATCAATTCCGATCTCCTGTTCATGAGACGTTCTGAAATTGTGTGAAGGAACATTATCAACATCAAGCTTCTCTGAAGATGTGTCCAACACTGCTTGGTCAGAAGCACTTTCATGTGCAGATTCCAGGATATCATCCGGTAGTCCTATAGTAAATTTCATAAGTCAACCTTGCCACTGTAATGGAATGAAAGCCGAATATAGAAATTTCTCCCACCTAGAGCAGATATCTCCTGCTTGATCCTCCGAATGGTTCGGCTAGCTTGTTCATGGCTCTTTTTGTCACCGCGCTCTTTTGCATGAATAGCTTCCAGCCTTGCATTATGAAATTCCTGGACAATAGACTCAATACTACGCCGTTTTCGCGAGACCTGTTGACAAACAAAACATGAATCAAGGAATCAAATTTTTCTATTAAGAGTCCTTGACGGATCTAGACCTTATATCTACTCTGCATCACTAGAGTAGACAAAATTCAGTTTGCTACAAAAGGAAAAAAGGATAAATGCTTGAAGGAAATACTTGTTACTATATCAAGATTCAACTTTAAAATTAACAGGTCATTCCCGCAAGAGAAATAGCATTACAAGCTTTCGGAGAATTAAGACCATATATCTACTCCCCCCACCAGCCCAATCTAAAGCCTAAACATATAACAATGAACTGGACAATGGAAAGGAAAACATACATCATCAGATAGTCATGTCTAAAGAGGCTGCAACACATATCATGTGAACTAATGCTGTATTAGGGTTAAAATATGGAAAAAGTCGCCATGATTACCTGCTCTAGAGAACCATCGTCAAACAAACCAGATTCCCAACTTTCAGCTTCATCCTGCAATTTCATAGTAAAAGAAGATTGTACAGACTCAGAGTTAAATACTTCAAATTTCAGTGGTTTTTAGATTTATAATATTGGGCAATGTAAGATTAAAAAATTGAGTAATTTCCTTCTGATCCAATTGAGATTAAAGAGAGATTTGTACAGCATCCAGCCGCCATATCCTACACTACATGGTGCATGGATAGGAAAAGGGTGACATTAAACCAGACACAATCGCTAGTATCAACTGTAAAATGTCTTTCTTTTTGTGGAAAGATAATGTCCTTCTATTTGGCTTCTCTAAGAATCTCAAATGACATACTGTCGTATCTTTCTTCAAGTACTGCTTTTGATAACATTGCACTCTCCAAGACCATATTCTCTGTTTTCGTAAATGCCAACCAAGTCATGACTCATGCCCTAATTCTTCAATTATTCTTGACTGTGCTTATGAAAAAATTATCCTTGATTGTCATTGCGTACCTTAGTTAAGTTTTTCTGTGACAACAGCTAACTGTGGAACCAAACAATAAGTAGAAGTAAGGCATGCAGTTTAACTAGGCATACGCACTTCCCTGCAGAACCTTTCTCAGTTACCTTTTAGTTTCATTGTAATCAGATAAATTCACAAAATCTGAAATCAGATAAACTGCAGTAGTTTCACCCCATAACCTACATAACCCTCTGTTGAACTAGAAGTTCAAGTAGAAATACCTCTTCCTGTTGTTCCATATACTGACGGATCCAATCTGCTTGTGCACGTTCGACTGTTCGTAGAGATTCACTATCACTTCGACCCTTTGTCACAACTGAAACTTCAAGTTTTCTCTCATATTTAACTTCTGCCACAGATGAATCTGCTGAAGGAACCCAATCTTGTCGGGCAGTTGATATGATACCAACAGAACCTGCCAAAATGCATGTATGAACGTGTCTTAACTTTCTATCCTAACACTTCTCCTCACTTGCCAATTCTGGAAATTAAACATAAAACTTCTCATCAGTACCTTCATTCAATTGAGAAGTACCACTGGAAAACTTCAGAGGAAGCTCATTCCCTCGCAAATTCAAGCATAGCCAATCTAAAGCAGCTTCAAACGTAGCTCTCTCCTTCGTAATCATATACAAAAAATTATTGATTCAAATACTTGAAATCAATGTTTTGTCAAATTGACTTACATTCTTTTTTTCTTTGATAAGATTGACCGGGTAAAAGGAGAATTTAAGTACTCAATTTTGTAAGTAGAGACATTTTCTTGATTAGTACCTTGAGAGCGGATAAAGCGCGTTCGATTTGATCGTCGGAAAAGCCCTCGCAAGAAAGCTTTTCGTAAATAGAACGAAGTTTCTTGGCCTTCTGTGTTTTAGAGAGAGCATCCTCTTCCGGAGTTGGAGCCGGAGATTGTGTAGACCGGCCGGAATTAAGCAACAGCCGTCGGAGCCGGTTCTCGTTCTCGGCAGATATTTGCAATTTGGGACCAGTAGAAGAAGAAGAAGCTTTGCCTTTGGATGAGGATGATTGGGGCTTCTTCTTCTTCGGTGCCATGTCTATTTATAGCGAAACTTATGCTTGAGATATTGTGAAGAGAATAGGCAGTGAAATGAAAGAAGTAACAATGGCGATGGAAGGAGGATTTATCAATGAGCGGGGTAAAGTCAGTACAGACTACAGACTACAAGAGTTTTGACGGGAGAGTAGACAAGGCGCATTGGCGAATGCCGCTTATAATAATGGTATTATAATCTAATCATATTATTTTATAAATACAATATTTGAATAACTTGTATTGTTTATTGTTGTTAAATAACATTTTATTATTTGATTTGACTTTATCGTACTGTATTACAACTGATAAGTTTATTAAAATACTCTCAATTATTTTATCAAAAATTACACATAAAATTATTTAAGAAAACTTCTTTTCTACTAATTTATCGCTGATTATGTCTTATATATAAATTGAGCAATTAAATTCATGCAGATGCTATCGAAATTAGTTGAACAAGTTAATAATATTAAAAATAATAAAAAGTAATCCATATTCATAATTAGATCATAATAAATAAAAATAAAAAATATTAAGTAGAATCCATTCAGACAAAAGTAAAACAAAACCTTTACCTGAAGAGTATGGAGAAACGGTAGAAGAACAAAACGAGTTTTTCACGCATGTAGGTTATTATATAAGTTATATTTGGGATGATGTCTTTGAGAATTTATATAGGTTATTAGACTTCACGTAGAATTCTATTATAGAATTATATGAGAAAGAGACTTAGCTATTATTTAAAATAAAAAAGGTAAAGGGTGAAATAGAATTATAAAGTAATAAGTTATGGCATAATTAGAAAGAAAAATAGAAAAGATCCCACCACACCAAACTGGTTGTTTCAAAAATTGGGACTTTTCATTGTTCCGGAACAATAGATTTAACAATACAATACAACCAATTTTAACTAAACAATCAAAACAAACATTGTTCTGAAAAAATAATATAATACGATACAATGGATAACAACCATCCAAACAAGGTGTTAGGTAATTTATCCGCATTTCGTGCGGTGATAAATGATCTTATTAAATTACTAATTGTTCTTCTTTAGTAAGCTTGCGGATTTTATTGAGCCCTCACTATACTTGCCGTTTATCTTAGCCCCAGACGGTAGATTCTGGCTAATATTATTGCATGTCATTTATTTTATGATTTTTATGCTTATGTTACTATTTCAACAATTTCTGCTGAAGTTACTAATGAATTATCTTTTCTTTTTTTGTTTTTATTTCATGTGCCGAGGGTTTATTGAAAACAATCTCTCTGCCATATCAGGGGTAAGGGTAAGATCTGCGTACGCATTACCCTTCTCAGATCCCACTTTGAAGAATTTTACTGGGTAGTTATTGTTGTTGTTCTTCTTCTTCTTCTTTAGTAAGCATTTGGACATAAGAATTGTAAAAACCAAAAAAAAAAAAAAAAAAAAGAAAGTAAAAATGGTATGTCAAAATTAAAGTTATTTTTGGATATGAATACAACTTTGGATTATTTTTTAATTTTTAGGAGTGATTCGAAGTAAAATTTTAAAAAATAAGTTTTTGGGATTTTTTAAGTTCTCACACATTTCCAAAATTCGTCTTCAAACGAAAATTGAATTGGCCAAACACTAATTTGGAAAAACGGGCCCATAATATCCCAACATTAAAAATAACGAAAAGACAGATTCTTGTAAAAGCAAATATATTAAGAATATCTCAAGAAGCTCGGAATAACTGAAAAAGTCTTATCAATTCTTTGTTCTGCATTTTTTTTTATCGTAACATTGATTCGTTGACATAATTGCCTTCTCAATATTAATTGATTATTTCTAAAGCAATTATTTTTTATTTTATTTTTGTGTACACGAATAGAATTTAATTTCACGGTGAACGCTATAGCAGTTCAAAAAACTTCACGATAAGATGATTAAATAATCTAACCCATTTATAAACAGCACAAAATATTTTTTGACTACAAAGTACAAACTAGGTCAATGATAATTTGGATTTGAAATTACTTGGCACAATCTTTTTCTAATAATTGTCACCCTCTAGGTCATCACTGAAAGCATAGCATTGTAGTTGGTGAGCTTTTCAATGTCTTTCAATGTTTCCAACACGGATTTTATTTACTGCAGTATTACACTACCATATTATAGTACTTGGGTAATTTATTAGTTTTGGTTTTGTTGTAGGTCATATTAAGGATGGGAACAATTGAGATGTTGTTGTTGATCACTACAATCCTTATTTGGTACTCTCCCGTTCACTTTAGTTGTATTTTTTGTGTCCCTTAAGAAATAATAAATAGAATATGTAGTTTATAATTTTACTTATAATATATAATAGCATTTCTAAAGTGTGAAAATGATTTGAAGAATAAGTAGTTAATAATAAGTAAATGAGGAAGGAAAGATTATTTTTATCTTAATTTAGAACAACGAACAATTAAAAGTAAAAATATATTTGTAATATAATAAACAGAGGAGTAGTTAATTTAATTGATTATTTAGCTCTCTTTTTTCTAAGCTTAAATTCAGCAAACATAGAACCCGTGGTTGTTGATTGAAAATAGAGAATTAATTGTTCACAATTTACAAGGGCAATAAGAGCATAGTTAAAATAGCAAACATGAGAAAATCAAACAAGCCCCCAACTATTCTGTATGATCCTAATTTACCAATACCACATATGAAAGATAACACTAAATAAGATTATTAACATATGGTGTTACTTATTGTTTCCTACCCAAGGCTTTTGCCTTTCAAGGCCTTTTACAACCTGTCATATTACAATTAGCAAAATACCAAATTTGAAGAATATTTAGCAATTTTTTTCTCTGAATTGAGAAGGTAATTGATCACGCCTAACTATGCCTTATAAAAAAGACTAAGCGGTCGTTATCAATATAATTCGGATATGAAGTCCAGAGTCGAATCCCACAGGGAGTTAACCTACCAATCACAAGTATCAAACTCACTCAATTCCACGTAATCAAGTTCCAAGATATTTTAAATAACAATTGGTTGTTTTTATACTAACTATTACTTAATGAACTATATTAACTAAGAGCTAACTAAGAATGATTTGTAAACAATAATGAGAAGGATCTAAGGTTATGATTTCCCCTATTGATGGAATCCCTTCCTGCTATGTTTCATATAAATTTGTCTAATCTTCTTTATCGATCATGAGCACTCTTACTATCGTAAATCTCTCCCGAGTAAATTTCGACAATTTACCAGACATGCTCTCCTGAGTTACGCTAGCTGGCTTTAATTACAACTCACTTAGATCGCACTCAAGGTTTCGTTATCCCTAATCCCAACTTTAAACCCTTGGTTATTGATTCTTCACATACGTCGGGAGTGATGTTGTTCAACAACTACCTAAATATGCATTATCTCCCGAGTAATACATACTAAATAGGCACAACTAATTGAGGATACTTTCACTTACAACAAGAACGTAGTTGAACAAATGGAGATTAAACTTGGGCAAATCTATATTAACATAGCAAGAATTTCATCCTTCAATAAGTTCCATCAAAACCTTAGACTAAATGTTTAGCTACTCATGATAAGGCAAGATAAAGCCATAAAGTAAAACATGATTCACAAAATAATGATAAAAGAAGAAGAATGAAAAACTCTAATTGTGTCTTGATCTTCTCACACTTGTTCTTACCTCCAATTGAGTCTAAAAACAAGCTTAACCTTGACTTGGGCGAGTTTGTTGAGTTTATATAGGGTTAGGATAAGCTTCCCACGTTTTACACTTTAGCCCCTGGACTTTCTTGGCCGTCTCTAGATCGACCGCGTCCGCGAGCCAACCGCGGTGGTTTTAAACAATTCTGTTTCTCGCTGCCCTCCACCGCGTTCCAGTCGCGGTGGAATTTTTCCCAGTTTTTCTTCGCTTTTTATTGCTCGTTTTCATCCGGGCTCTTCTCGATTGGCCTTGTATATACATCTTTGACCCTAAAACACTTTATATCATCTTCCTAACTCGGATTAGCTCCTGCAAAGCATACAAACCTCAATTAGAGCATTTTGTTATCATTTAGCACTTAAAACATCAATAAAGTATGGTTAACTTAGAGCGTAAATAGCATATACATCGCGTAATATAGTCTACTATCAACACCCCACAATTAAACCGTTGCTATCCTCGAGCAAAAAAAAACCACACTCTATAGGCCTAATCATCACTGGGTAACTTCCCTACTCCTCGCATCAAGAACAATTCATATTGGTGGACTACCTCTACGTAAAATCCACACCTCAACAGTGGACTCTCTCTCTAGCCACGCAATGTCCCTAACCGGCTCTCCTACTCTCAATCAGAGGTCCAAACTTACCTTCATTTCACGAGTCAAGTGCCTACTCACCACGAAGAGACTTTAGTCATAGTTATTATAATTCACACACTGAGTACTTCAAACAAGTAAGATTTCACTCACCCTCAGAAAGAAATTCCCATGCCTCATAAAACGTACCATAGGCTTGCCCTTAACGTAATACTCAACTAAACGAGCTCCTTTGGTCTAAAATCAAGTAGGAGTTTATTTGGTTGTAATGTAGGTTGCGGGACAGGTAGGATATATATATATATATATATATATATATATATATATATATATATATATATATATATATATATATATATATATATATATATATATATGGATATAAGAGTGGCTACACCTCCCTAAGCACTTTAATACATTTTTCACATTTAAGCCCATACTTTTGTCAAACCATTATTCCACTTTTTCATCATTTTGTTATACCCCTTACTTCTTTAAGCACACTTTTTTTCAAAATCCACCGCCATATATATATATATATTCTTTTCTTTTTTTCCAGTTCCGGTGGCTTCTAGTATTAATTATCACACCGTGCACCTTTATCCATATTCTCTTAGTTCCACTCAAAAGCCAACCAATCACCCCACACTTTAACTTTTTCATATTCATCACAATTCAAGTGTTTCTAGGAGGTGATAGGGTTCAAAAGATAGTCAATTCAAAAATTAGGTCAGGCTTGTAATGTGGTTGCCAAAGAAAATAGGATTACAGGATCAAAGGGGTTAATTATGGAATATACAATCAGGTGGGCAGAAACATATATAAATAGGTTCCTAATTTGATTTGATATCTTTGCTATTAACCATTTTAATTATGGTTAAGGCTACCATTTCGCTTCGTACACACACGGGGCAAGTTGTAGGCATTGAATGTTAGCACAGAATACACAAAAGACTCACTCACACATGGCACATGACTCAGTCAGTTCGGATCATCAGACACTCTGCTCAAGGTATTTAAGCCAAATTAAGAACACACAATTTAAGGCTTTTTTGCTAGAGTCGACTAATGAGCCTAAATGTCACGCTATGGCAATCTATATTCAAGGTACTACGGAGTTAAGGGATCCTATTTCTATTCTTCCCTCGCCCAAAACTTCCTAAACTAGAAAGAAAAACTAACTACACCTGGTTCAAATGGAAACCCTTGGAAAAGAACTGTGGTTTAAAGAAAAACCAGGGGGGGTTGATACACTACCTAACAAAAGAATTTTTTTTTTGTTCGACTTAAGTCCCTCAAGAGACCCATCGAGAGGTGTCCGTCTTCGGGACAAGTCGAAGTTAGTTAACATCAAACAAAAATACCAAACAATTTATACAAGTGTACAACAACAACAACAACAACAACAACCACCCCCACCCCACACTTAAAGATTTGGCATGTCCCCATGTCAAAGAAATTAAAGCAGAGTAAGGTAAGGGGACTTCCCTGGTGCTCAGTCCTGATCGGAGACAGTGCCAGGATCTAGGTGACATGCTCGTCCTAGCGCACGAAGCCAGCCCATGATTTTCTTCTCTGACCTAATACTTTGAGTATCCAGAGTGTAAACTCTAATACTCAGGTCATTGACCGAAGTGCATAAGCCATCCATATCCTGCTCCAAGACTGACAACCGGGTACTCTCGGGCCTGTGATGGGCCCGCCTCATCAGCAACCTGCACTGGTGGGGCGGCGGCATGCATAACCCCCCCCCCCCCCCCCNCCCCCCCACCACCAACCCGCCCTGGGGGGGGGGCGGCATGCCAAAACCCCCCCCCCCCCATCATCATCATCATAATCATCATCATCATCCTCCACAACCTGCTCTTTCCCAACTGTGATTTTTCCAGCCCTGAATAGGGATTTTAATTGCATCTTCCCATCTACTATGGGATTTTCAGGAACTCTTGACGCACGAGACATCCTAGTGACTAGGGAAGGGAAGTAGAACCCTTTGCTTGTCTCCGTGGAGCGAATGAACATCTCATCCTGAATGAGCCGGGCCACGTCAAAATCTTGGTGGTTTACCAAACACCAAAGTCGCTGCTCTTGGCGCATTAACATCTGTGGGATTGCTGGATGGCAGCAAACGGCTGTTGATGATCGTTAGCCAACACTTAGCTTCCCAAGTGAGAGATTGGGAGTTCAGGGTCCTCGGCTTTATCCATGTGGGATCCCAATCAGCCACACAGATTGTTTGAATAATTAGGTTCCACGTGACATGGGGCCTCTGATAATCTTGGTAGTAGTCTGTCTCTCCAGTGAAGACCGGCAACCTGTACACTCGGCGGATGGACTCAAGAAACGCATTCACTGGGGTGTTTCGTACCGTGACAACCTTATCAACATGGTCCAGAAAATTAGCATAGAATTCCCTGTCCATCATTACGTTGACCTCTTCCGGCTCATCAAAGAAGACGTCCAGCTGACGTCTCCTCAATTGTTCGTAGATATTTGGGAATTCAACTCACAAGGCGGCCCTTTCAATGTGTACTTCAGGCACCAGCTTCTTGAATGTATTTGCATTAAATCTATCTTAAGCTGCTTTGGAGACAAACCAGGTGCTGCCAAACTAGCTCGAACTAGTCTGAGCTCGAGCTCTGGATGAACCTCCTGACCCACTGGCGGAGGAACCTTTGGCACGTCTTTTCCTCGGTTGATGCATTGTACCTGACAAAACAAGGGCTACTATTAGTGAGGGTTTGAATTGTGTGAACCCTGGGTGGTTACTCAGACTTCACCAACACCATGGTCACATTAGCAATTACAATTCAATGGGGAAATTTCACAAGCATCTAGTGCGCATGGAACTATGATTTAATACAATTATCCCATGGAAGTACAAACCCTCCCCCAAATCAACCACAATCAGTACACAAACTCCACCCCACCACAATCAACTTCACACAACAACATCATGGTCGTCTCTACCATATTCTACCCATTACCAACTAAAAAGAAGAAAAAAAACCAATTTTTTTTTACTCTAGATTTTACAAAAAATCTAAAATTAAAATTGCTAAAGAGAAGGAAAGAAGAAAAGAGAAAGAAATCTTGACATACCTGAGACTTGTAGAGTTGAGAGAAGGGAACATGGGAGAATTTTGGAGTGGAAGGAGATTTGGGAGAAGGGGATACGGAAGTGGGTGTGTGTTGGAGAGGAAGGGGTTTGTGACAAAGAGGAAGAAGAGGTGGGGGGGGGGTAGAGAGTTAGAGTAAGAAAGGATTGGGGGAAGTGGGGGGGAGGGGTAGGGGTAGGTTTAGTTTTAATTGGTTTAGAAAAGAAAAAAGAAAAGAGAAAATAAAATAAAATAAAAAATTTACAACTTACCTGGCAACGGGGAGAAGCACAACATTCCACCGCGCCCGGTCCGCGTTCGGACCACTGTCACGGTGAAAAAGAAAAAAGAAAAAGTGGAGTCGGCAATCACCACGCCCGGTCCGCGTCCCGACCGCGTTCACGGTGACCAAAAATAGTCTGTGTGCGTTTCACCGTAGTCCCACCGCGGCCGCGATGATGGACTTCCAAAATTTCTTTGTTTTTATCAAGTTTTTACCTTTTCGGAGTTGGTTCTTGGCCCCGACTTCTCCCAATATGCACCAATATTGCCTTGTACACTAATAAATGGGTTAGTATCATACACATTAAGTACAACAACAAAGCAAGAAAAAACAAAATAAAAAAATATGGGTTGCCTCCCAAGAAGCGCTTGATTTAACGTCGCAACACGATGAGTACAACAATTCAATGGGTTGCCTCCCATGCAGTGCATGATTTAACGTCACGGCACGATGCAGATGAGCGCATTTAAGGTTCGCTCGGCCTATGTGGCTGATTTAAATGGATCACTGACACTTCCTTGACTTCATCCATGCCCACATATGGTTTCAACCTGTGCCCTTTGACTCTAAGCATGTGAGAGTCATTCTCTGAGGCAATCTCCACAGCACCTGGAGGGAGAACTTCAACTACACAAAATGGTCCAGACCATCGTGACTTGAGTTTACCCGTAAATAACCTTAGTCTTGAATTGTAAAGCAACACCATATCTCCAAGTTTGAAATTCCGCTCAACAATGTTCTTGTCGTGCAACCTCTTCATTATTTCTTTGTATAATTGTGTGCTTTCAAAAGCAAGATAGCGGAACTCATCCAGTTCATGCAATTTCGTAACTCTATTCGTCCCCGCAGCCTCCATGTCTAGATTCAACTATTTCAATGCCCACCAAGCTCTATGATCTAGCTCCACTGGAAAGTGACAGGCCTTCCCAAACACCAACTTGTATGGTGACATGCCAATTGGTGTTTTGAAAGAATTTCTATAGGCCTAGAAGTGTGTCATCTAACTTTTTCGCCCAATCTGTTCTTGTGGCATTCACAATTTTGGTCAACACACTCTTTATCTCTCTATTCAACACTTCGACCTTCCCACTGGTCTGAGAGTGGTATGGAGTTGCCACCTTGTGGCGTACATCGTACTTCTCCAGCAATTTCTCGAAGGCTCGATTGCAGAAATGAGTGCCTCCGTCACTGATTATGGCCCTTGGGGTGCCGAAACGGGTGAATATATTCTTCTTCAAAAACCCAATCACCACCCTTGCATCATTGGTGGGGAGTGTTGCAGCTTCTACCTATTTGGACACATAATCTACAGCAACAAGTATGTACTTATTGCCATAGGAACTGACGAAGGGACCCATGAAGTCTATTCCCCAAACATCGAAAACTTCAACCTTCTGAATTGGGTTCATGGGCATCTCATGGCGACGGGAAATGTTCCCGGTTCGCTGGCATTCATCACAGCCCTTGACCCATAGATGTTCATCCTTAAACACAGTTGGCCAGTAGAAACCTGCTTTTAGAATTTTTGCAGTCGTCCTGACTCCTCCAAAATGTCCGCCATATGCCGATGCGTGACATGCCTGCAAAATAGAAGATTGATCTATCCGGGGAAACACCTCCAAATCATATTGTCAACACAAATCCGAAACAATTAAGGTTCATCCCAGTAATACATGTGGCAATCACGGTAAAACTTTTTCTTTTGCATAGAGGAAAGGTCATAGGGAACTATAGCGCTTGCCAGATAGTTTGCAATGTCTGCATACCATGGAACTTCCTCAAGGCTTGTGGCGAGTAGCTGCTCGTTTGGAAATGTTTCCAGAATATCCTCTACCTCAACTTCTTTGTCATCTCCTTCCAGTCGCGATAAGTGATCATCGACTTGATTTTTCGTGCCCTTACGGTCACGAATTTCCAAGTCGAACTCTTGTAGCAGCAGCACCCAACGAGTCAGACGCGGTTTGGACTCTTTCTTTTCGATCAGGTACCTGAGAGCAGCATGATTAGTATATACAATTACCTTTGAGCCAATCAGGTATGATCTGAACTTGTCAAACGTGAACACCACATCCAGCATCTTCTTTTCAGTCACACTATAGTTCAGTTGGGCTCCACTCAACGTTCTGCTTGCGTAGTAAATTGGGTGCATTATTTTATCTTTTCGATGTCCTAGCACTTCTCCCACTGCATAGTCACTTGCGTCACACATTAGCTCGAATGGTTTCTCTCAGTCGGGGGCAACAATGATGGGTGCTGTGACTAGCCTCTTCTTCAATTCCTCAAATGCTACCCTGCAATCATGAGAAAACACAAAGGGGTGATCTTTTTCTAGCAATTTACACAGAGGGTTAGCAATTTTGGAAAAGTCCTTTATGAGTCTCCGGTAAAAACCGGCATGCCCAAGGAAGCTCCTGATTTCTTTGACGGATGTGGGTGGTGGAAGCTTTGTTATCACATCAACTTTCGCACGATCCACCTCAATTACCTTTCTTGATACCAAGTGTCCCAAGATTATACCTTTTTGTACCATGAAATGGCACTTTTCCCAATTGAGTACCAGGTTAGTCTCGATACACCTTTTCAACAATCTAGTCAGATTCTCAAGGCACTCATCGAATGAATTTCCCACTACTGAGAAATCATCCATGAACACCTCTATTATATCTTCCACCATGACTGTGAATATGGTCATCATGCACCTTTGGAATGTGGCAGGTGCGTTGCATAGGCCAAAGGGCATCCTCCGAAAGGCAAAAATACCATAAGGGCGTGTGAATGAGGTCTTCTCTCTGTCCTCTGGTGCAATGGAGATTTGGTTGTACCTGAGTACCCATCCAGAAAACAGAAGTGGGACCTCCCTGCTAGTCTGTGAAGCATCTGATCAATGAAGGGATGTGGGAAGTGGTCTTTCTGGGTGGCCAAGTTTAATTTCCTGTAATCCATACAAATTTTCCAGCCTGTGACGGTTCGTGTAGAGATCATTTCATTGTTATCATTTTTCACCACCGTCATTCCACCCTTCTTAGGAACACATTGCACTGGGCTAACCCAGTTGTTGTCATAGATGGGGAATATGATTCCCGCATCTAACCACTTAATGATTTCTTTCTTCACCACTTCCTTCATATTGGGGTTCAACCTTCCTCGGTGTTCTCTGGAAGGTTTGTGCCCATCTTCTTGCAGAATTTATGCATACAATATGCCTGGCTAATCCCCTTAATATCTGCCATGGTCCACCCGATAACAATCTTGCACTCTGTCAGTACCTGCAAAGGTTGTTCTGCCTGCACATCTAACAAACTAGATGAGATAATAACAGGTAATGTGGAGTTAGGTCCTAAGAATGCATACCTGAGATGTGCGGGTAGTGGCTTCAACTCCAAATTTGGTGGTTCTTCAATAGATGGCTTGGCTGGAGGAGTTTCCCTTTTCTCCAAGTGCAGGGGTTCAAATTCGAGTGGTCTCTTCCAAAAACCCTTGCCCTCAAGAGAAAGCACTCATTCTGCCAATTCTTCACCATTAACCTCATCTAAGTTCATGAGACATGCAGCAAGAGGATCCTCTATGTTCAAGGTCTCATCATCCTCTTCCAGGATCACATCCACGGCATCAATTAAAGAACAATTGGCGAATTCACTTGGTCACCTCATAGATTTTTGCACGTTGAATGTTATCTCCTCATCATTTAACTCATCTTGAGATCTCCAGTTTCGCAGTCAATTAGAGCTCGCCCCGTGGACAAGAATGGCCTTCCCAAAGTTATGGGAATTTTTTCATCCACCCAACAATCCAGAATTACAAAATCTGCAGGGAACACAAATTTCCCTACCTGCACCAACACGTCATCAAGAATACCTGAGGGCCTCTTTACGGTCCTGTCAGTCAGCTGCAACAACATAGAAGTGGGTCGAGCTCTTCCAATCCCCAACCCTTTATAGATATCCAGGGGCATAAGATTTATGTTATCCCCAAATCACATAGTGCCTTGGAAAAAGCAATGTTACCTATGGTGCAAGGAATTGTGAAACTCCCTAGGTCAGACAACTTTTCAGAAACAGATCTTATTACTACAACACCAAAGGTCTAAGTTAGAGTCACTGTGGCCAAGTCTTGGAAGTCGAACTTGCGGGACATCAAGTCCTTCATCATTTTTGCATAACCAGGCATCTCCTTTAAAGCATCAATCAACGTAATATTTACCTGAATTTGTTTTAACATTTCCAAGAACTTCTTGTATTGCTCATTTTTTGGGTACTTGGCCAGCCTCTGTGGGAATGGTGCTGGAGGTCGTTTCTTCCCAGTGATTTGGGCTTTCTCTTTTTCAGGCATTGCCTCCATTACTGGTTCTTGTGATGTCTCAGCTTCTTTCTCAGCCTCATTCTGTTTGTTGGCCTCTTCCTGGGCAGGCTGCACTGTCACCTCAGTCAATCCTGCTGAATCATCTAGCTCAATGGGCACTGGTACAAGTGTCTCAGCAGACCTGCTTTCTCGAGCCCTCTCTTGCTCAAGGTCTAGGTCTCTACCATTATGTAGAATCACTGCCATCAGTTGTTTTGGGCCCTGATATTTTGGATTCACCTGAGTGTCTGCAGGTAATGTCACATGAGGACGATTATTAAGGGACATCGAAATCTGACCCATTTGAACTTCAATATTCTTTATAGATGACTCATGTGCATCTACCCTTTCACTTATTTTTTCATTCGACCCAATCACATGCTGCATCATTTCCTCGAGTCTAGCAAACCCATTTTCCTGTCTCCCATTATGTTGTTGTTGAGGTGGATGATAACCATGTTGTTGATTCTGGTTGTTTTATACATGTGGCCTTTGGTAAGGCGCTATATTACCTTGTGATTACCGTTATTATGTTGCTGCGGGGCTGACCTGTACTGCTGATTTTGCTGACCCCAATTCTGACCACCCTATCTCTGTCCCCCATAGTTGGACACATAATTCATGTTCTCATGATAGTGTTGGTGATCACCCTCAGCACTTCACTGGCTACTAAGTGGCTAACTAATGCAATATGTACATAAGCCACCATTGGTTGTATCAACTATGTGCACTTGTTGCTTCTGTTCCGACTCTTCCACATTTTTGGTGAGGATGCTCATTTGTGTCATTAATGTGGCCATATTTTCAGCAAGAGAGTTAGCCGGATATAATTCCACTGAGTGGACCACATGAGTGATGGGCGCATTTCTGGTTGTCCATCCTGAGTTATGGGCCATCTTGTCGAGCAAGATTTTGCTCTCCCTAAACCTCTTACTCAGGAATGCTCCACCAGCTGAAACATCAACATTAGCCTTCACATTATCCGCCAGACCTATGTAAAATCCCTGCCCCAACATCTGCTCAAGAATACCATGGTGTGGACATGCAACCAACAACCCTTTGAATCTTTCCCATGTCTCTTGCAATGTCTCTATTGGTTTCTTCCTGAAGCTCAAGATTTCATCAATTTGTTGAGCAGTCTTGTTGGGTGGATGAAATTTGTTCACAAACTGCTTGACCAACTCCTCCCATGTAATGATGAATTGATGGGGAGTGAATTTAGCCAAGTCTGGGTTGCTCCTGTCACAGAGAATGGAAACAACAACATCTTTATTGCTTCCGGAGTCACGTTGTGTTGTCTTTGTGTTTGGCAGATTGACAAGAAATTCTTCAAGTGTTGTTGAGGATCTTGACCCCGAGAATAGTCCCTTGTTTTGCAGCAAATGCAGCATATTGTTTGTGATTTGGAATGAATCTGCCTGTATCTGTGGAACTACAATCGTTATGGCCAAGTTATATGATGTGCGTTGTGCCCAATCGTATAAACCAGCCTATGGACAAGAGGCTCCACCACCTGCGCATTTGGGTCCTCCACGTCATCCCCATTGTTTCTGTTGTTCACCAGATCTGCCATGTCTGGTTCAAGTTGTTCAGTTGAGTTTTGTTGTTTGCTTTTCTGGTTTGCCCGATTCAAAGCCTTGAAAACTTTCTCGAGATCTGATAATGCTTCAAACACTTAACCAGTTCTCGGTGAGTTTCTAGGCATGCACCTGTAACAACCAAGTTTGCAAACATTAAAAATTTCAATGTATTAGACTGAAAGTGAATAAGAATTTTTGTATTTCTTTCAACTGTAATTGATAACACCGTTAATTCCCCGGCAACGGCGCCAAAATTTGATCACGCCAACTATGCCGTATAAAAAGGACTAAGCGGTCGTTGTCATTATAATCCGGATATTAAGTCCAGAGTCGAATCCCACAGGGAATTAACCCACCAATCACAAGTATCAGACTCACTCAATTCCACGTAATCAAGTTCCAAGATATTTTAAATAACAATTGGTTTTTTTACTAACTATTAATTAATGAACTATATTAACTAAGAGCTAACTAAGAATGATTTGTAAACAATAATTAGAAGGGTCTAAGATTATGATTTTCCCTATTGATGAAATCCCTTCCTGCTATGTTTCATAAAAATTTGCCTAATATTCTCTATCGATCACGAGCACTCTTACTACCGTAAATCTCTCCCGAGTAATTACGACAATTTACTAGACATACTCTCCCGATAGCTGGCTTTAATTACAACTCACCTAGATCGCACCCAAGGTTTCGTTATCCCTAATCTCACCTTTAAACCCTTGGTTATTGATTTTTCACATACGTAGGGAGTGATGTTGTTCAACAACTACCTAAATATGCACTCTCTTCCGAGTAATACATACTAAATAGGCACAACTAATTGAGGATCCTTTCAATTAACTACAACAAGAACGTAGTTGAACAAATAGAGATTGAACTTGGACTAATCTATATTAACATAGCAAGAATTTTATCCTTCAATAGGTTCCATCAAAACCTTAGACTAAATGTTTAGCTACTCATGATAAAACAAGATAAAGCCATAAAGTAATTCATGATTCACAAAATAATGATAAAAGAAGAAGAATGAAAAAATCTAATTGTGTATGATCTTCTCACACTTGTTCTTGCTTCCAATTGATTCTAAAAACAAGCTTAACCTTGACTTGGACGAGTTTGTTGAGTTTATATAGGGTTAGGATAAGTTTCCCACGTTTTACACTTTAGCCCATGGACTTTCCGGGCTGTCTCCAGATCGACCGCGTCCGCGAGCCAACTGCGGTGCGACCACGGTGGTTTTAAACAATTATGTTTCTCGCTGCCTGCCACCGCGTTCCATCCGCGGCCCGACAGCGGTCGCGGTGGAATTTTTCCCAGTTTTTCTTCGCTTTTTCTTGCTCGTTTTTATCCGAGATCTTCTCGATTGGCCTTGTATCTACATCTTTTACCCCAAAATACTCTATATCATCTTCCTAACTCGGATTAGCTCCTGCAAAGCATAAAAACCTCAATTAGAGCATTTTGTTATTATTTAGTACTTAAAACATCAATAAAGTATGGTTAACTTAGAGCGTAAGTAGCATCTACATCGCGTAATGCAGTCTACTATCAGCAATCAATTCAAAATAACATACAACATTTAACTTAAAGTTAATATTCAGAATCTTGATCTTTGATCGGTGTTTCAAAGTAATTACATCACTTTCCATTGTCGAGCTCCATGAGAACCTAACTCCAAAGGGACATATACCACAAAAAAATGATTACAAAGGTTGTCTTCAGAAACTTCTTCTTTCCTTCTTTCGTTGATATTCCACACAACTACATTGATCCTTGCAGGCCCTGGAAATCATCCAAACAAACAAATAATTTTCAAGGAGACCTACATAAATATGTAATAGGAGGAATAAAATAAGACAAAAGGGATGTCTACCAAGTGAAACGCAAAATAACTGATAACAAATTGAATCATCTATCTGAACAACTGTACTCTAACCATAGATATAATAGAGAGAGCAAAAAGATTGTGAAAATTAAAAAATTAAATCTACTTTTATAATCTCCACTTTCAGGAATCAGATAAAAACTCCAAAAATGAGGCAAAAGAATACACATACTTTGGCAACGAAGTTAGCAAATAAGGAAGATAAAGGAAACTTGAAAAGAGAAACTCCATCTCCCTTCCAAATAATCTTCCATAGAAATAGTTGGTTCAGTGTTATTAGAGGAAAGTGACGATTCCTCCTTCAAATTTAGCAATGTTAGATTGATAGTGAAGGATAGTATATCTGAGGCTAGCGGATTAAAGCAGTGTCAGCTACAGAAAGAAACTATTTAAGGTGTAATTTTTTTAAGAATTAATGGGAAAACTGTTGAAGGTTTTTTAGCATGTCGCGTTATTACATGTGTTTTGAAATATTGAAGGCCATGAAACTTGTGGAAACAATCATATTTTCATCTTTTATTTTCAATACCTTCTCATTTAATGTATTCAGACACTTGTTAAATTTTCAAAACAAAATAAATGGGAAAAAAATAAGAAAATGAGACAATAGATAAATATCATTCCTGGCAATGAGAAGTGATATATATATATATATATATATATATAAATATATATATAGATATAGATATAGATAACTCAAATAGGAGTTAATCAAGTGCTACTCATAAATCGCAATAGCCTATGCGACTTAAACACATGAACGTAACTTAAAAATCTCATTTCTAAAATTTAGAGGTGGATTTATGCTCAGGCAAGCGGTGTTATCCGACACCACTTTGCTGAAAACTTTTACAAAATTAAATGTAAAAATAATTTTAAAAGAAACAACAGTAAAAATATATCAGGTTAACATTGTTGACAAACAAAAGTGTCTTGGTCCAGCGGTCACATTGCTTTTTTGGCGTTCGATGGTCCCCGGTTAGATTCTGAACAGATGCATCAAGATTTTTTAAAACTTCAAAATGACACTAACCCATTTTCTCAACCGTTGAGCAAAGTTTGTTTAGTGAAATTCCATCACAAAAATGTGGAAAAAAGGACATACAAACATGACTCAGTAAAAAGCTTTCTAGAAGAAATTCTTAATAATAATACCAAAATTATTCGCTTTTGTCTTTTTTTTTCTTCTCTTGATTTGCTTATATTTTTAAAAATAATTTTGTTAATGTATGTGAATGTGTTTTATTAGATGATCTTATTTTACTAATTTGTTCATATGTTAACTTTTAAAAAATTCGACACCGCTTATCCAATATTCTGTGTACGCCCCTGCTAAGAGGATCTATTACAATTTTCATCCACCAGGTTTTGAAGCTTTCAGTTTCCTCCTTCATGTTCTGGAAGCTTTTACATGCTCCAAAATATATCATATATCATTCTTATCCTGCGCCCACTCATAATTCCAAATTAACTAACCAACATACATATAGTTCTTAACTCACCCTACTTTTACATGTCAAAAGCTGATACTGTAACAATCGACTGCTAATTTTTGGCGTAAAGCACTAGTCCTTCTGTTCTTGTAAATTATTTTCTTTTCCCCTTCATGATTAACTATAACCATGTGTTGTGCTAGACAAGAAGATTTATGACATCATAAGGGGTGGCAAATGAGCTGTTAGGGCTGAGTTTGGATTGGACAAGATGGGTTGCACTAATAATTGCGTCAATGCGCAACCCAACCTAAAGTTTAGTTGGGTCAAGATGGGCTAAACATGGGCCACTACCCAACCCGCCCAACTCTACCCAAATATTTACCATGTTATCAACTATATGAAAATGAGAGGAGAAAATTTAATCTTCCACCCCCACCCCAAAACCGGCTCCCCCCATGAACTGAAAGCCCACTATATTGTTTACTTACCTCAAAACCATCAAAATTTATTTTCAGTTGGCTTAATAAATTTTAGATCTTAACCGGATCAATTTTGAATTGGTTATCAAACAATGTGATAAATTATCATGTATTCTTTAAACACAACTTAAGTAAATATTTCCTACCTCACTCGTCAAAAACCTTATAATATAGTCCGTAATAAGTCTATTTTAGTGTCCTTCATCCCAAATAAGCCATCAATGTCTTCATTCTTAAACAACTGATCAGGATTATGAGAGAAACACCAAATAACTCTTCATAGTTTTCAATACTCAAGTCCACTTCATTCATATTAAATCATCATAAAAACGATCATCATCAAATACATTTGAGCCTTTTGTTGCAGAATTGCTCACATGAACGTATACAAACATATATGAGCTAAAGAAAGTAAGAAAAATAGAAACAATCTAGCTTCGAGTATATAAAAGACATCTTTATGGTCTTGAGAAGAAGTCAATCACAATAAGTCGCTCCCCTTGCTCTACATCCACAATTCTAAGTAAAGATTGTCGCCGCAATTTTTTCCACATCAATTGCAATGTCCTTCTCTTCAGAATCATTACAAGCTAAAAATAAGAAAATTCAAAAAAAAGTTGTCAAACTACAAGAAAGTTCATAAAATAAAATACACATGATACTTATTATAATGTACCTTGATGCCTATAAATTCACTCTAGAACACTACTTAGCTTCTGCATTCTCCGGTAGAATAGAACTCTGGAATTTGCCAATAACTCGACCACCAATACTAAAGGCTGACTCATATGCAACTATGCTGATAAGTATACTTAACAGGTCACGAGTCATCAATAAGAGTCCAGGATACTTACTCCTTTTATCTTTCCAAAATGTAAGCACGTCTAAATTTTCATTTCCTTTGCGAACTAATACAGACTTTTCCAAGTATAAATCCAACTGTATCTTTTCTAAACTATACTCATACAGACTTTCAAACATGTCAAATACATCGATTTCGTCCATTATTTCATCATAACATCCATGACTATTTCCAACAATTCTAACATCGGATATTGTCATGTATTCTTTAGAAAACCTATGTAAATTATCCTCAACAATCTTAACTTTTTCATTGCAAGTCAAAGGATCAAGTTTTTAGAAGCAAACCTTTATCAATTTTAACTTATATCGAGGATCAAGGATGACAGCCATAGAAGCAATTGGATTGTAGTCGTCTTTCCAATATTTTACAAATTTCTTCTCCATTTTCATAGCCATCGCCTTAATATTGGTATCCTCACTATGTATCTCTTCCTTTATCAACATATGAATTTTCCAAACTTTATGAAAATATAAACAGGCAGTAGGATAATGGCTCCCAGAAAGTAATGTAGTGATTTCATAAAAAGACCTTAAAAACTTAACAATTGTTTCAGCTTTAACCCAATCCTCATCTGAAGGGAAACTTGTAAAATCTTTGTCAAGTATCTTGAAGTCATAAAATGCTCGACGATAAGGAAAAGCGTTATCAAGCATCAAATATACATAGTTCCACCTTATAGACACATCTTGGCGCACTTTCCCCGTCAACTTTAAACCAAGATTCTTGATATACTCAACAAATTTTATAATCCTTGACTCAGGACCTTTAATATATTTTATACTTTTTCTAATGTTAAAAATAGCACCCTCTATTGTTTTTAAACCTGTTTTAACAATCAAATTCAAAATATAATTTGTACACCTGATATGGACAAAGTCTCCATCACAAAGCAAAGCCATCTGCTTAAAATGCTCAATCAAACAACCCACAATACCATCATTATAACTTGCATTATCTAAATTATAGAAAATATTTTCTTTTCAATTCCCCATTCTTTCAACATATTAATCAACTTTGGACCCAAAACAACACCACTAGAGGAGGAGGCACATGACGAAAGATTAAAACTCTCTTTTGTAAAACCCAATCCAAATCAACATTGTGTAATAACACAAATATATCCATTTTATATAATTGATGACCATAAATCAAATGTCAAACTGACTCTATTCGGAATAGCTTCAAGCTTATTTTATTAATGAAATTTAGATGTAATTGATGACCAATGTAATTTCACTCATGTCTTGTTATTTAGCCAATATAACTAGAGAGTCAAAGCCAATATAACCCAGAAATGCACAAACAAGAAATAAAGGCTAAAGCAAAGGATGTTTGAGAGGTATTGACTGTTAAGTCATTTCTTTGCAAAACACTCACCTTATCTGATGGACAAAATTTGAGATCCAGAGAAATCCTCAGCAAAGCTTTCGCCGGAGAGAAGGAAGTCGCTGGAGAAAAGAAAGTACACCGGAGATCGTTTTTGAAGTTCAGAGAGAAAGGGTCATTTTTAGTGCAAAGAGAGTTAGAGAGAGCATCTGTCTTGTATTTAGGTTTTTGGAGTTTGACGGGTCAGTTTGGACACCTAGACGGGGTTATTATTGGGCTAATTATTTTTACGGATTGAAATGGGCTCAACCCAAAATGATCCATCAATTAAATTATTTCATGCCCAACTCGTTATTTGCTGGGTTAGTTGGGCGGCTTAGTTGGGCTTGGGCTCAAAATGCCACCCCTAATCATAATCAGACACAAAATAGCTGCATTATACATGTACTATGTATATAGATAATATAATTTAAAAACAATCAAAACAAGGATGAAACAAAACTTTTACGTAACCTTCTTTTTTGTTCGAAATAATATTACAAGTTGACTTATCAGAGGCGTATCTAGGATTTCAGAAGGATGGGTGCATATGGTGAAGATGAATTAAGAGTTATGTTTGACGAAGTTAACTATAGTGTCTTACCATGAACCCATTAAAGTTTTAATATTATAGGTTCAAAATTATATTCTTTTTTAATTTTTAACTATTTTCACTTATATCTCTATACTCCGTGCCGAAAATAAGACCATATAAAACGGGATTTGAACTACCAATTTCACTTGTAGAGGTGCACCAAGTAATTATCGCATCATAGGAGTCTTTGAGCATGGGTGTATGTACATATATTTTAGTAGATTTGAATAATTATAATATTATTATACATAGTTAGGGATAGGAGTATGAGTTCTGTCTTGGGCGGCTTTCCATCCATGCCCCATGACCCCTTGGACGCGCCCTGTGGCATCCTGGCAAGCCTCCCAACGCCTAGCGCCACGGACGGCCCGGTGGTCTTGGCTGCGCCAAGTGACAAGCGCGCATGTGCCTCTGACGCCCCACCGATTATCCCTCGCTAGCGCCCAGCCGCAGGCAGATGCCAACAGCGCCGCACGCGCAGATCGTGATGCCAAAGACAAGGTTGTTGACAAAGGACCTTTTTCTACCTTGTAGAAAACTAAGTCATTTTCATTGTAAATGTAGAGTAGTTTTATTCCATGTAATTCCATTATGTTTCTCTAGCTTAGTTAGGTCAAGTCTTGTAACTTTGATTTATTATTTTTAAGAACTGTTAGGGAGGATCAAGCAATCAAACTTTCTAGAAAGCAAACAGTTCTCTGTACTGGTGTCTCTCCCTCCCCAACACCGTATTACCTTTTTGTAATAGCTTTCATTAATGCAATCAAATTTTCTTTCAATTCTCATTTATGTTCTCTCAATTGCTCTTGACATTGGTTTTCGCGTACGTCACTAACAATCTCGCCTAGCATATGGAGGGGACCTCAGTTGGCATACAACAACTGCACTAACATCAGTAGCTTAGCCTTACGTCGCCCTTCCAAGGAATCTCAGGAAGGCGCCACGTAATAGTTGGTATCAGAGCCTAGGCTCAACATCGGACGAGGGAACACATTGCTAGTACCGCCATTTCTGACCATAGTGAATTATGGGGACCACATTGCGTCCCTTGAAGAGACTATTGATGTATTACGACCCGTTGTGGATACGGTGCCTGAACTAAGAACCAGCCTGGTGCAAAGGTTGGACGACCTGGACCGTAGAATGCTCCAGGCCGAAGTTGACATAGAAAATATTAGGCGTGACTCTAAAGGAGACTGGCAAACGACAACCACAGAGGCAACCAAAATTTTTGGTAAATTCAAGGGCCTCTAACAGGAGCGTGCCGAGGATTTAGCCTACAGGGCACAAGAGGCAGACGGGGTGAATTCTATGCAAGAAACTATAGACAACTTGTCAGGACAACTCAATGTTGTCAGTGCTGATTTACAATGCATGCTTCGAGGAGGTAGATACCAAATCAGGGGTGTTGTGAATCTCGCCCCTATGGCACAAAAACTGACAATTCCTAAGCCAAAGCCATACCGTGGATCTCGAAATGCTAAAGAAGTGGAAAACTTCATCTTCGACATCAAGTAGTGGGAGTCCTAGAAGAAGCTAAGAAGGTAGAAATTATTGGCATGTATCTTTAGGGTGATGCTAAGCTCCGGTGGCGGGTGAAGTACGTAGCCTACAGTCATACGCCTACAGTTCTTCCCCAAAAATGTTGAGTACAATGCAAGGAGAAAATTACGGGAGCTCCGCCAGACAAAATCAGTGCGA
Source organism: Nicotiana undulata (assembly GCA_005239495.1). Lineage (NCBI taxonomy): Eukaryota > Viridiplantae > Streptophyta > Magnoliopsida > Solanales > Solanaceae > Nicotiana > Nicotiana undulata. The sequence goes on along the minus strand of ML298582.1, from coordinate 57,254 downwards.
GAATTCTCCGCGCTCATGTTGAACATACGTGACATGGGGGACAAAGACAAACTCTTCACATTCTTGGAAGGGTTAAAACCTTATGCATGTATGGAGCTGCAAAGACAAATGGTAGATACTCTACCCAAGGCGATCCAAGCAGCGGAATGCCTTGGGGACTCTCAAGTGGAAACTCGGAAGTGTAGACCTCAACCGCCTGTCCGAGTGGGATACGAAGGGGGCCTAGCAAGTGTCCCTAACAGAAGTGGGGGAGATCAGAGTGCAACCAAATCTGAGGATCCTTTCTCATGCAGCAATAGCGTTGCGTCAAACAACAATGATCGGGGAGAAAGCCCCCTTCAAGATGTCGCCATTGCGGTGGGATACCTTGGAATAATGAATGCCCACATGCGTAGATGAACGCACATCAAGATTTTGATGATGGGACGGATGACGAAACAGATGATGCGGACCAGACCGAACCAGTAGGTGCCTTCAATGCAATTGTTGGCTCTATTTCTGAGGCATTAGTGGGAACCTGTGCTAGTATCCGTAAGAAGAAGGACCCCTGCCAATCACCAAGAAAGGGAAAAAGAAGGCGTATGAGAGGACTGCTCTTAAATAAGAGATGACATTAATGTTCGTTGGGATGAAGGTAAATGGCAAGCCCATTCGGGCGATGATAGACACGGGTGCTACCCACAACTACTTGGCCTCGACTTAGGTGGAACACCTTGGTATAGTTGTAGGAAAGGGTAGAGGTCGTGTCAAGGCTATCAACTCACCTCCTCAGCCAGTGGGTGGAATGGCCAAAGAAGTACTTGTGAAGCTTGGTCCTTATGAAGGAAAATTCAACTTGCTTGTGGTGATCATAGATGACTTCGAGTTGATAGTTGGGTTGGAATTCTTGAGGCAAACCAACACTATTCCCGTTACCGTATGCAGACATGCTACTGATTATGGGAGCAAATAGGGCCAAGATCTGCATTATACCATGTTTGCCCATGAAGATGGCTGTCACGACCCAAATTGATGGGCCGCGACGGGCACCTGGTACCTTACACAACCGAGTACCAATGTAACGTATCTTTCTTATTACATTATCATATATACGTGACATACGGCAAAATATGCCAACATGATCATTTATAAACTCAAAGCATAGGCCGACTAGGCCATACAATCTTTCACATACACGACATATGTCTATAAGCCTCTAAGAGTACATAAATGTCCTAAATGTCGGGACAGAGTCCCGCCATACCAAACATTACACGTCTAAATCATACTAACCAAACAAGCAAATCCGAAGCAAATGGAGTGCACCAACATCTTCCGCTGAGCTGATAGCCTACTTGCAGGGTTCTTGACCTGTCTATCAGGACCTGTGGGCATGAAACACAGCGTCCCCAGGCAAAAGGGACGTTAGTACAAATAATGTACCGAGTATGTAAGGCACATAAATAAATACATAAGAGACATGGATGACATATAGAGTACATGACTCAACCTGTAAGTCTGAATAACTTTGTAAATCATAAATTACTTTTAGCATCATGTATATGCGTATGAATGTCATGTCGTGCATAGGTACATGTTTCATAACATCATCAGCCTCTGAGGGCATCCCATCATATCATATCGGCCACTGTGGGCAAAATCATCATCGTATACCAGCTGATCAGGTGGTGGTGCGTATATAACGCCATAACCTTTCTCATATCCCATATACATATATATATAAATAGATAAATACGCATATATAACGCCGTTTGAATCATATTTCAGCCACTATGTGCAACATCATCATCATATACTAGCTGATCAGTGGTGGTGCGTATATAATGCCGTAACCTTTTCCCATATCCCATATACATATATTTACATATATACGCGTATATAACCCCATCTAGTCATGGGTCAATGCACATGAATGCAATGCATGAAAAGTACGTTAATAAAATCTTTCGGAGCTTTATAAGACCATTTTGCCTTTGAGTAATATCATAAAGTAAACTCTTTTCAACTTTCGTAATTTTTTTCTGAGACCCATGAACAGATGATAAAATATTATGACACATGGAAATTCAAGAACATAGATATCTCTAATACTTCTATGAATAGAGTCATTTATGGAATTTGCGCATTTGCACGTTTCGTTCGTATTGCATGGATCATGCCAAAAGAAAGAAGGGATAGCTTTAATATACCTTAGTCGATCCTCTCGATAATCCCTCTAGCATACGTTAATTTTGACGAAACACATAACGATGAGATCGAAATTGGGATTAATCTGTATGATGTTCTTGGAAAAGATTGCACCGTACTCCTTTAGAATCGCAAAATCCCGTTGCTATAACATTACGTAGTCTCGTATGATTTTTGTATAAGAAACTCACGTAACCATCATACAATATGATCTCTTAAGAATTTGCTGAAGCCATCTTCATTACTTTGTAGTGATTACAAAAATTTCTAGATTTGCCAATCATGTATAAGATTGTGATGAAGGCAAAACAGAAGATACGTAATACTGGTTTTATAGAAGGAAATGGTGGAAAGGAAATTTTAATTGTAGAAACTTTTGCAATGTATTTATGAAAATGGAATAAGATTCCTGCTACAAACTTTTCTAAATGTCTCATATATCTTTCAAGCTACCATTGTAGTATTATTGATTTCTTGTTTTAGAGAAGTCTTTAACCTTGGGTGTAGGCCCCACATATGTGATAACTAAGCCACAATTCTTACCAATTTTTGCCACATTTTCATATGATTTTTAAGAGTCTTACTTCCATCAAGCCTTGGCTGCCACGTTTGGAACGTAACACTTATCAAAATATTTGGATTAATTATCCACTAATTACTTGATTAACTTGTTAATCTCCCATTAATCAAGAATTACGCAATTATCCATATAATTAGGAATTATCTCAAATTACTTAAAGTACTACCCACTTTTAACACACCTTACTATCATGGTTATGCAGTACCTTATATGGCACTAGTCCATAAATACCGAGTATTTTAGCTCGGCCCAAATTTTATCCCAACATGCCAAATTTGGACGAAAATTCATTTTCTTTGACTTTCTTCCCTTCTCACCTTCACGAATTTACTCATCACTTGTTTGAAATAGCATAATCCTTATAATCTCCAAATAATCTTTTCCTTGGACTGATGTCATTTACCTTACGACCAATTCAACGTACAATACTACGGGGTACAATATCGTCGTAATTTAATACTGCGAAGCGTAACATCATCGTAATGTAGTACTGCGGGATGTAACAGGGACATTATATTGCGGGGCGTAACAATGGCCGCTGAGAATATCTTGGCATTGCAGTTGAAGAAGGGAGTAAAAAACAACCCTACGTTTTTGGCTACCCTATGCATTAAAGATGTAGAACGCTCGTCGGGTCCCATTCCTACACCCGTGAAAGAGCTATTACTGGAGTTTGAAGACGGCATGCCACGTGATATGCCAAAGCGACTCCCGCCTAGGCGCACTATGGACCATGAGATTGAGTTGGTCCCGGGTGCGAAGCTACCCGCCCGGGCGCTTTATAGAATGTCGCAACCCGAACTCATCGAGCTTCGGAGACAACTAACGTAAATGCTTGACACATGGATCATTGTTCCCTCCAAGTCCCCATATGGGTCCCCTGTTCTATTCCAAAAGAAACATGTTGGTAGTCTACGACTTTGTGTGGATTGTCGGGCTCTAAACAAAATCATTGTGAAGAACAAGTACCCTATTCTGCTCATGGAAAACGTGTTCGATAGAGTGGGTGGTGCAGCGGTGTTCACAAAAATAAACCCGAAGATAGGGTATTCGCAAGTTCGGATTGCTGAGGGTGATGAACACAAGACGACCTGTGTGACAAGATACGGGTCGTTTGACTTCCTGGTTATGCCATTCGGCTTGACTAACACTCCAGCCACATTTTGCACCCTGATGAACCAAGTCTTTAGAGAGTTCATTGACGAATTCGTGGTGGTCTACTAGGATGACATAGTGGTTTATAGCCAAACATTGGAAGAACACCTGGAGCACTTGCGGAAGGTCCTAGTCCGATTGTTGGAGCATGAATTATATGCGAAGCTATCCAAGTGCTCATTTGATAATAAGCAAATTGACTTCTTCGGACATGTCATTGAGGAAGGGCGGATCAAGATGGACCAACAAAATATTTAAGCTATCACAGATTGGCCGCTGCCCAAGGATATTCCTTGGCCTCTTCAAAAACTATCGGCGATTTGTGAAAAATTACTCCCTCATCGCAGTGCCAATGACAGAACTCCTCAAGAAGGTCACGCCTTGGGATTGGGGACCTAGACAAACGGAGGCCTTCAATGCATTAAAAGCGGCTATGTCTAGTAGCCCTGTTTTGGCCCTCCCTGATTTGGACAAGCCATTCGATGTACAAACGGATGCTTCCGATTATGCTCTTGGCGGAGTCTTACTACAAGTAAGTCATCTTGTAGCGTATGAGAGTCAAAAGCTGAAGGATGCAAAGCGGCGTTATGCCGCCCACGAGAAAGAATTATTGTATGTCGTTCATTGCTTACGCCTTTGGAGGCACTATCTACTGGGGAACCCATTAGTGGTCAAGATAGACAACATAGCTGTTAGCAATTTCATGACCCAACCAAAGCTGAATGGCCGACAAGCCCGGTGACAGGAACTCCTAGCATAATTTCACTTCAACTTGGAGTACCGAAGTGAGAAGACTAATCATGTTTCTTATGCGCTCAGTCGGAGAGCTGACCTAGCATCAGTGTGCCTACTCGCCACCCTAAGGGGGAGCAACGTAGCCACCACTATTAAAGACCAGACACATGATCAACTTATCAAGGATCATGTTGCATAGTATTTGGTTGATCTGGTAGGACAAGGCAAACTCGACGGTTCTACATGGAATATGGTTTCCTGAAAGTGAAAGGGAGCCGACTTTATGTTCCTAAAGGAGGAGATATGTGAAGGACTCTTCTGGCGGAATGTCATGATACTTTATGGGCCGACCATCCCGGTGAAGAACGCACCATGGCATTACATTGTCATGCATATTATTGGCCTCAAATGGCCGATGACGTTTCTCAATATGTGAGGACTTGTCTAGTATGTCAGAAGGACAAGTCAAACCGCTTGACACAAGCGGGACTCTTGGAACCACTAGTTGTCCCAAAGAGACCTTGGGAAAGCGTTTCACTGGATTTTATCCCCAGATTGCCCAAGGTCGGAGATCTCATACCTATCTTGGTTGTGGTGGATCGGTTTTCCAAGTATGCCACCTTTATAGCAACCCCATAATATTTACCAGTAGAAGATACAACTCGACTCTTCTTCTCTCATGTCGTCAAATATTGGGGCCTTCCCAAAGACATCGTTAGTGATCGTGACTCACGCTTCACTAGTCAACTTTTGGACCCAACTATTTAAGTGACTCGGGTCAAAATTAAGTCACAACTCAATTTTTCATCCGCAATCTGATGGCCAGACGGAGCAGTTCAATGGTATGTTGGAGGAATATCTCTGCCACTTTGTAACCGGATCGCAGAAGAATTGGGTGAAGCTTCTGAATGCTGCTCAGCGGTGTTTCAATTCACAAAAGATCTCTAGTACAAACAAAAATGCTTTTGAAATTGTTACCGGACAACAACTGCTACTCCCACACACCGTGAATGCACCAAACATGTCAAAATCTCCTCGAGCTAATAGCTTCTCAAAAGAATGGAAGCAAAATTGGAGATGGTGTGGAGATATCTTATCAAAGCCCAAAAGCGGATGAAGAGGCATGATGATCAAAATCGTCGCTTTGTTGATACCAAGTAGGAGACAAAGTGAAGGTCAAAATCCCAAGCGGTACTTGTTTGCAGGGGTCCATGACCCTCGCCTATTGCAAAAATACATTGGACCCTTGTCCATTGAAGGGTGCATTGGGAAAGTTGCATATCGGGTGGATACCCCAGCTTGGTGGAAAATCCATCCCGCCTTCCATGTCAGCCATCTGAAACATTTTCGGGAAGACACAGAGGATAATTCGCGGAGCCAACCCACAATAACCAGTATTCGAGGCCCTAATTCAACGGGGGAAAGGCGTACTGAAGTTATTCTTGACGATCGGGTGATTCACGCATCAAGGAAGGATCATCAAGTGTTCTTGGTGAAATGTCAGGGTTGTGATGCAGAGGAGAATACTTGGGAGAGGGGAACAAACCTCAAAGCCTAAAAGAGCCTAATTGATTATTATCTTGCAAGTAAGGCGCCGAGGACATGGACAGCTCAGGTGGGGGAGAATGTCATGTGAGGCTTTCCAACCATGGCCCATGACCCCTTGGGCGCGCCCCGTGGCGTCTTGGCAAGCCTCTCAACGCCTAGCGCCACGGACGACCCCGTGGTCTTGGGTGCCCCAAGTGACTAGTGCACATGTGCCTCTGTCACCTCACTGATATCTCTTGCCAACGCCCAGCCGCATGCAGATGCCAACAACGTTGATCGGCTCCAGCCTATACCACTAAATAGTAGCAAGGAAAGGGTTGAAGCTGCTTTTACCGGAAGGGTCGGGATCGATTTCCACAGGGAGCTATGTATGTGGGAGTTAAGTGTCTAAATGATATAGTGGTGTGTCATGATCTTAATTACAATTCTCATAAAAAAGGGTTTTGTAATTATGCTAATGTTTAAACTAAGAGAGACTATGAACTAGCTAACTAATATCTTTTTGTGGATTTTCTCAATTGATAAAGGGACTAAGGCTGCGACTTCCTCCTAGGAGGGTGACTAATAAGGTCTAAAATTGAGAATGACCTTGTGAAATGTGGGTGAATGGCATAACCACATGCTAAGTTGCTCACCTACTACCTCTCGGTAATGTGGGTGGCTTTGCACAAATTGGCCTTCTCAAGCACAATTGGGTGTTTTCATTGATTCACATGAATTGACTCAAGTCGGGTGTGGCTATCTCTAGCATTCACCCTTTTATTAGGGCTATCAATCTCTTGAGTTTGCCTCAATACCTTGTTAGCTCAATTACCTAGACTTGGGTCATCTTTCCCAAGAGTGACCCTAGTCAATAAGGTCTGAAATAGTGTTTGCAACCACTAAATCTGAGATTTATGCACAAATTAAGCTAAATACCAAACACCCATACACATTATCATCCTAAAATTGAAAACCCATTAATTACCCACACTAGGGTAGGGTCACAAACCTAGCTTAAGGGTCTAGCTACTCATAATTGAAGAAGAAACACAAGTAGGAGATGAAATTAAGCTCATAAATGTAAGATACAAGAGAGAAATTGAAGAACTATTGTGAAAGCTAAGATAAAATTACTCAAAATAGTCAACAAGCACTATTCACGTGTTCCTCTAACAGTTGCTTACCTAAAAAAAATGAGAAAAAGATCTATTTATACTAGGCTAAAAATACTGGACAAAATTGCCCCTACAGAGAATTCGCTCCCAGCGTATTACTGAGCGTCGTTGCGGAATGGCTTCCGCTGCAGCGGTCTTGAACTTTGTAACTCTCTAATTCCTCCAAATCGCGTCCGGCGGATTAATAGAACGCTGCAGCGATGGCTGGACGCGGTAGCGAAAAAACGCTGACCGCGGAAGCTTAAATCCCCACTACTGCCAACTCTCTGAAGTTTCTCACACGCGTCCAGCAGATAAATGGACGCTGCAGCAGGTGAACCGCTGCAACGGAAAAATTGTACGAACAATCCTTTGCATAGCCTCAAAAACACCTCTCTGAAGTTTGACAAACGGGGCAACGGACAGAAATCCGCTACAGCGGAGTGACAAACACTGCAGCGGAAAAGTGAGTGTTACAGCGTTTCTGTTGGGTTCAGGGACTTTGCAAGTTTTTCTCCTTTTGAGATCTTTGTGGATCAATATTTACAAATCAACTCAATTCCTGTAATTCAAACAACTTACATCAAAGTGTGGGAGTATTGTAGTCAAATTAGCCTAAAAACCTAAGAAAATGGGAGTAAATAGCAGTACAAATCACTAGTTATCAACTCCCCCAAACTTAAGTCTTTGCTTGTCCTCAAGCAAACAAAATAACTCCCACCTCCGTAACAAGAAAAGAGAAAGTATTCCAGCCATTAAGATGTGATTCATCAAGCTTCAATTGGGACTAACAATGACCCTTTTGACACAAATGAATTATTGACAACATTATGCAATGATTTTCTAGCTCACTAGATCTAATGCGACACCAAAGCTTCAAGGGTTGACTAAGGTCGTCATAGAGCATCTCTCTTTCACCTCAATCACTGTGGATCCCAGACTCTTCCTCCTCTACTTTCCTCGGGCTCACCTCACCATAAAGATTGAACTCTCAAAATTGGGTTTATCATGGGGTGCTCTCTTCACTCTTAAATGAACGCCTCAAGTACGGCTTTAAGTACCATAAAGATTGCCCCTCGTGTAAATCACCACTAATGTAAGCTCACTCAACTTGAGATCCTATAGGGCTTTGTCAGGATGTAATGGAGGCGTCTTGGATCAAATTTGGTCATGATGAACTTTGGTAGAAAATCTTCCTTTAAGCACTCCAATTTTTCACATTTTTGCACAATTTACTCTTGACTCTTTGAGTCACACATTTCCTTGGGGAACTTAGAGAGACTCATAGTCACTCTTTCTTTTACTTTGGGCTCATTTTCCTCCCTTTTTCTTTCTTTTCCATCATCTCAACCTCTTTTTCAAGCTTTTGCTTTTCTTTTGCTTTTCCTCTCACCCTTTTTTTTTGTTCATTTTGCTTTTCGACCTTTCCTTTGGATCATTTTTTTATAACCAAGTCTTTCATCACTATGAATTTCCTCGTCTCTCCCACAAACTTATGATTTTTGCCTATTCTTCATCAAGAGTTCTCAAGGAAAGAATGGGTGCCAAAAGAGGGTCGTTAGAGAACGGATGAAGGTTTACAATGTGGTTTTTGAACAAAGGGTTGACTAGGGATCTTGTCAAGGTAGGCTAAAGAGGTCTTTCAATTTCAGTAGGGAGTCAAGGAAGGCCTATGATCATCTCACAAGTCGAGCTCACTTAAGATTTCGCCTTGACAAACACTCGGGGCAAGTTCTAGACTTTTAGGCACGGTACTCGGGATATGTAATTTCAAACCTCACCTCACAAGCCTTAGCATTGTTAAAGAGTATCAAGTCGAGGTCCCAGAACAATCTTGGTTCAAATTGAAAACTCAAATATGGCCATGAACACCACCTGACGATAATTTTCAGTCAACTCAAAACTCAAAGGGTCACAGCTAGAACTAGCCTCATTTGTAATCTATCTTTAACCATAAGGTCAAAGGTAAATCTGTTGGTGCCAAGTGAAGCTCTATTTGAATCAATTTATTCACTACTACTGAAACAAAACAAAACAAAAACAAAAACAAGAAGAAAAACGAAAAACTGACTCAATCCCTTAAGAAGGTCGTCACACCGTCTGTCGTAGGGAAGAGACACCCGGTTCGCACCATTTCCACCCCTGGAAAGAAATGTGGACTTAAGAAAACCAAGGGCTTATTGACAACGCAAAAGGAAAAGAAGAAGTTACAAATTAAAAAGAAGCTACCAAATGAAATAAGAAGTTAGCCTACAAATGGAAAAAGCTAAAGAAGTTACAAAGTAGAAATACGAAAATCAGAATTGAATATTTACAATAGGGGGTGAATATCTACATATGATAGGATTAGGGAATCTGATTATTTACATACCAAAATTAAAAGTACGGGAATGTAAATAAGAAAAAGAAAAAGAGTATTAACAGTTATTACAACTCAAAACCATCAAATTGTCTGAAATTATCAACTACCAAGTAGAGGCCACCCCCTCCAATAAAATCTAGCATTGTCCTCAATGCTAACTAACCAAAAATATAGATCAGGGGAGAGGGGTGAGAGAGAGTAAAAGGAAACTCCCTATGGTGCCTCAGACTGCATAAGTGAGGGATCAACTGGGGCTGATGAAGAAGGCACTGTGGCAGTAGTGGTAGAAGGGTCCTCTGGCTTCATGGATGTCTGGCCCTCGGGCTCCTCGAGCTGAATCTCCATGTCATCAGTCCGCGGGATGGCTCTCCTACGAAGTGGGGGTGGTGGAAAGTCTGCCTCATCGACATGTGCATCTTGGTCAGTGGGGCCTGATTCTCCTAGAAAAAGATCAAGGGGGATGTCCCCCGGAGCAGCGACCTTTGCCACCTCCTTCACCAAAGCAACTTGAGTCTCCTGCGTCTTCTTCTGTACCTTCTTCATATTATCCTGGGCCTTTTTCATCTTTTTCACATACTTTCCCTAATAAGTGATCTCCTCTTGTTGCTTTGCTAGTGTATCCAAGATTTTCTTTTGGTTATCCACCACGCTCTTCAGCGTTTCCTCCATACTAGGAGGCAATGCAATAGGTGTCGGAGCTGACTGGGTTGCAAATGTAGAAAAAAGATTATTAAGCTTAGAGGAAGCTACTTGCAGCCAGTTGGTGATACCAGCTAGAGTCTGAGACACTTTCAGGGCTGTTTGAGGATAGGTGGATGATGATGGAACTAAGACTGGTATGGGCATAGCAGGATCTGATGGAGGATCAGGGACAACAACATCAGTGGGCCCCTCAGAAGCAGTGGAGCCTTCAGCAGCAACAGAAGGCTCTATGGCTGTGGAATTACTAGGGGCTGCAGAGGTGGAGGCTTTCCCTTTTTGCTTGGGGTTGTCTAACCCCTTCAAATTGTACCAAGAGAAAGCAGTCTAGGGCTTCACAAACATATCAAATTCCCTCCCCTCAACCTCGTTGTCTTGGAAATACATAGTGAGGAAATTGGGAAAGGGGTAGGAGGCCTCATTCTTCTTCACAACCCGCTCTATCACTCTGCACATGATATTCCCGACGTTGTTGATACCCAATTTTTTCCTCAAATTATTTTTAATTTGCATATATACCTTCAAAATCAGTTTTTATAACAATTGGCATTTTTCTATAATTTTTCCACATTTTTATTAATTTATTCTAATTTATCCAACATTTTATCTCCAATAATTAATGATAAATGGCATTACAAATGATTTCAAAATAATTCTTGGTTTAATATATCATCTTGGGTCCTATTAAGATTTAACTATTTCACAAACTAACCAAATTGGCATTATTTGGCTATAATTACAATAACTTTGCAATTATAGCTTAATTACATATTTTATGTTATTTTTTTACTCAATAATTAGTCGTTTGTATTTTTAATACTGATTAATCATTTTCACTTAGTCTATTTAGCATTAATTTCATTTTATATAATTATTAGTCATTTTTAATTAATTATTTATCTATTTAATTGGGTATTTAACAATTAGCCCCTTTTTAATTTAAATCCTAGCCTAAATTAATCTAACCCAAACCCAATCAAAATGGCCCGACGACCCAAGCCCAACACCTAGCCTACCCGACCCAATACCTCACTCTAATCTGAGCCGTTGATTAATTCAAATCAACGACCCAGATTAATCCTTACCATTAATAACCCTAAAAACTACCCCCATCCCATCCTCATTTTCCCGGTCTCACTTCTCTCACAATCTCTCTGGTTCTCTCTAGAACGTTCCACCTTCCTCCCCTCCGATGGACTCTGTCCTCTTTCTCCGGCCACCTCCGTCGCCGAAAGCTATGGCCTCTCATCGTCTCCTAGCCTCTACTTCACCCCAGGCCGGTTTGACACTACCATGAGGTCTTCAGGTGAACCTAGAGCGGTTCAACTCCTACCCATGGTCCTTCATGCCATTTTCCGGCCACCTCCGGCCGTTCGAGTAAGATCTATGACTTTTGCCTGAGACATTTTAAGGTTTTCTCATCTTCTCTGGGTTCTCTAGAACCCTAACTCTCAAGATTTTCCGATTTTCTTTTAGATCTGTCTTAGATTTGTGTATACTTTAAGCTATTTCATTGTTTTCTCAAAGGTTCTCCGATTTTTCTAAAACGACTCTTCGTTTTCAACTAGGGTTTCATGACCCCATTTTAAAATGATTTTTCCTATGGTTTTTTAGTATTATCTTAGGGTCTCTACTGCGTTTTAGTGATTTGTTTAAGCCTCTCTCCTTTATCTGACCCGTTGTGATGAAATCCCTAATTTTAGACCTAAAACCTAAAGTTCCTGATTTGTCTTTGAATATGTGTTTGCGTTTCATGAGTCATGTGATTCACTGCTATTTTTACCCTATGATTCTCTTTCTTTCCTGTTTATCTCACTATTCACGCTGTAATTCATATGAACCCCTAATTTCATATGTTTTCACTACTAGGGTTTCTGACTTCTTGCCTAGTATCTGTTTTAATTCATGTTAATTCCCTGTAATTGATATCATTCCTGTTCGAATCCTTGATTCTATGTAATTTTACTTCATTGTTTCCTGATTTATTTCTTTTTCTTATAATGTGTTCATTCCATTCATACATAAAAGTCTATAGTAATTAATGTTATTTGAATCCTTGATTCCTTGTGATTCGAAAGCCTTACTGATTTCCTATGGGATACTCTTACTAATTCTGACCATTAGTTTATTTCTTGCCTTGTTACCTGGTTAATTTACTGTTGATTGATTATTATTTCCTTAATTGATGTCTTCTGAACCTAGTCTCAATTGTCTACTGGTATTGAGTTGAAATTGTTTCATTATATGCATAGGAACTTACCTTAATTGTTATTTACCTACTAGCCGTTTGAGTTTAACCCCTTTAGTTAAGGGATACCTAATTACCCGCTACTCATGTAAACCAGGTCTAATAATTTGGTAATATTGTGGTACACCTAGAAATCATGCCTAGGATAACAATACGCTACTAAACAAGTCATTCTCATACTTGTTGCATCTCCTGAAAGTATGTTTGGATAAGGTAACTTCATGCACTTAGAAAATCCTGCCTAGGAGTTCTGCATACAACCTTTCTGCATCTCTATATATACATATTAGATATCCTGTTTTAGGACCTCATTCTACGCCTAGACTAATTACTGATGCATGAAAAAGGCTTAAAAACTGTTTTACCATGTTCTAACAAACCAGTAATCGGTCTCTGAATATTGGCAACACCTAGAACTGCATGTTACTGGGTACAACAACTTGAGGTTGTTATCAGCTCTGAATAATTGCTACACGCCTAGGCAAGCCTTAGGTAATCAACCATAAAGAAATAAAACTAGAACTGTCTTTTGTGATTAAGTGTTTAACTGTTAGCATGTTTAAAACCCGTAGGCAAGCCTGATTAGGACTTCATCTCTGAGTTATGCAATAAATCTGTCTTTAATTTATCACTTAGACACCATGCTCAGGATCTGAACTTAAATTTGGACCTTAACTGTGCATGAGTCATGCTGTTTATGTGTACTATGTGTGGAGGTATACTTGAGCCTCTGTTTGTCTTCCATGCTCCCCTTAATTGAAGTCCTATATGTTTTATTAGGTGTCGCCTTAGTATTTTCACCTTTTAAAACCTGAGGGTCTGCCTAGCACCTCCCTTATAGGATAGAGGTCCTAAATTCCTCCAGAATTGATAGGAAGGGACGGGTAACAACATGCAATAGAGGTCGAGACCAACACTCGCTTTAGTTACCTTCACGGGGTGGGAAAGGGTAGATATGGATATGATGACCGGTGCATTAGTACCACGTGTAGCCCCTCTCTGAGGAGTGTCATACCGGGTATTGCATTGATGTGATTCATATTGTAAATAAACCTAGGATACCCCTTTACTTCCATAAACATGCTTAGATTGTGATCCCTTTCAAAATCTAGATTAACTATTTTCAAATATTTGTACTTAGACTTAAATCCCCTATATTTGAGCCCTATTTGTTTATTTGCTAAATTGTACAAATTCACAAAAAGTTGTTTGGCTGGGAACCACACTTGTGGATCCTGAGGGGTGCCTAACACCTTCCCCTTAGTATAATTTCAAGCCCTTACCCTGTCTCTGGTTATCAAACGTAGTTATAAATGAACCCCTGATAGGTGCCCTAACGCACCTCAAAATCGTTAGGCGGCGACTCTTCAAAAATGCAAACCCCTTTCCCAAAAGGAACGAGTTATCTCAACCCAATGTCATAAACCCCTTTTAGAACCGGGACCCGAAAGGAGTGCCTTGGGAAAAAAAAGGGGGGCGCGACAGACGTTAATCGGGATACTGTCCATAATAGCACCCATTATCACCGCCCTGGAAAGGGGCATATCACTGTCATGGAGTATTGGGTCTATCATGTTGCACACAAATGTGGCCCATCCTCTGGCCTCAAAACTCAATGTGTTCCTTCTGATGGGGGTGCCTGCAACCAACCAATCCGGTGTAGTCCCTGGGATAGCTATGACTGAAGCTAACCATGGGCGAGCCAAATCTTTCATATTCACTTTCTCCAAGTACCGAGTCTCATCTTCATCCCCAAAACCCGCATACATATTAAAGGTTTTGCCATTGTACATAATATTCTGGTTGTGAACCTTGAGGTATGTGTCCTTTTTGGTGTATTCCACATTTGTATAGAACTCATTCACCACGAATTCATTGGCATCAACGACTTTGAGTTTAAAGAAGTCCCACCCCTCCCTTTCTAAAAATTGCTTCTTCACATCGGGGTTAAGGGGTAGAAGATCATTGACGATGAATGGTCTTTCTGGGATGAGAGATCTTCGGGACCACAAGTCTCTAAATTGATGGTAGGACGGTTCAGAGACAAACCAGTCCTGCCATATCAATGGGTTTCTGGTCCTCAGAACTCCAGCAGTCTGCACTCGGAGGTCACCACCCCTTCCATCGTCAGGTACCTCATTTGAGCTATCGAGGTTGATGGAAGGAGGGGCTGCTGATTGAGCTACTGCACCTGTGCCCTCGGGAGGAGTAGTTGGATGACTGGAGGAATCCTCAGAAAACTCCAAGCTAGTGGGCTCGTTGATGAGTCTCCTTGGCTTGGATAATGCAGCTGCTAGAGCTGCCTCACTCTGTCCCTCCGTAGCTTCCCGGGAGGGCAAGTACTAACTAGACTCCGACTCTTAGGGACTAGTTCTTTTTCTCTTTTGTTTCTTTCCAATTGCTTGTGTCGGGCCCAATGGGTTTTGTTGCTTTCCTTTGCCTCGACCCCTTGAAGGGTCACCTCTCCCAGGTTGCTTTTCAGGTCCTCCCCTTGATCTCACCATTCTCTGCAAACATGTCACAAACATTGTTAATACAGTGTACATAAGTACCAAATAGAAACTCAGAAGCAGAGAATGAAAAACTAGACCGCTGTAGCGTTTGGCCACCGCTGACAGCAAAATTCTGGGCGCTGCAGCGGAAATTGAAAACTTCTGAGAGTTAACTCTCTGAAATAAAGAAATGCGGACTGCACTTTATTGACCGTTGCAGCGTAACACAGGACCGCTGTCAGTGGATTTTAGACCGCTGCAGCGGAGTCCTGGTATTGCCAACAACAAGGTTTGGGACCTCCACTGTCAGCAGAATTTTGAAACACCGCAGTGGAGGTCGTCATAACAGTGTACTGAGGGCTGGGGTTTATCAATTTTCAAAAAATTTCACCAACACATCAATATAAAAAAAAAACTTTTACCCACATAGGTGCCCATAAAGCATTACCCCACAATTAGAACACACATTGAGGATGCAATTTTAGTGATTAGGGTTGCACTAAGTGTAAACAAAAAAGCAAACAAAATAAAACCACCGTAAAACAACCTAATACTATACTAAAAACAAATCATGAGAACATACCAGTAATTTGATGAAGATGAAGGATGACAAGGGATGAAATTAAGGGCTTGGATGAACAGTGAAAAAGTAATGAGCAGTAGCTTTTGTTGGGTGGTAAGCAAATGAGTGAAAAGGGTAAAAAATGAGGGTCCCCTAGTATATATACTAATAGTGGTACCCATGACCGACTTACCTAGAGCGACAATGGATTTTTACCATTGACCGCGCTTTTTCTCTTTCAGAGTTGCTGAACTTTCACCTTCACCGCTGCAGCGGAATTCTCTCGCCACAGCAAAATGCACTTCGCGACAGCAAAATAGTAGACACTGCAGCGTAATGGATATTCAGAGAACATGAATTTTGGCCTATTTGGACCGCTGTCAGCGGCCATTTTACGCTACAACGTTTGGTCACCGCTGACATCGGATTTATGACCGCTGCAGCGGCATTTGCCACTTTGCTCACTTCCCAAATTACCACATGCACTGCATCCACCAAGTCCTACATCAACTTCACAACTGGTTAGTTCCAAAAAAATCTATTCTACCAAAAACAACCAAAAAGAAAGAAAAAAACACTTGGGTTGCCTCCCAAGAAGCGTCTGATTTAACGTCGCGGCACGACGCAGGTTACCATTTTCAAAGGAATTTCAGCAAAGCCACCACGTGACTATCATCAAATTTACCTATATCATGCTTGACCCGGTGCCCATTCACACGAAAAATCTCTCCATTCTTGTTTTTGAGATTAAGAGCACCAAAGGTGTAACGAATACCACTTCAAACGGACCACTCCACTTGGACTTGAGTTTACCCGGGAAGAGACGAAGCCTAGAATTGAAAAGAAGCACCAAGTCTCCCACTTTGAACTCCCAGTCTTTGGCATATTTTTCGTGCATGTACTTCATTTTATCTTTGTACAAAGAAGAGCTAGCATATGCATGGCATCTAAACTCATGTAGCTCATTGAGGTGATCAACTCTCAGATTTGCAGCAGTATCCTAATCCAAGTTCAACTTCTTCAATGCCCATAGTGCCTTGTGCTCCAATTCCACCGGAATATGACATGCTTTGCCATACACCAACCGGTAAGGACACATACAGATAGGTGTTTTGAAGGCAATCGGGTAATCCCAAATAGCATCATCAAGCTTCCGGGGCCAATAAGTCCTATTAGCATTCACTGTCTTGGCCAAAATATTCTTGATTTCACGATTAGACACTTCAACTTGGCCACTTGCTTGAGGATGGTATGGAGTAGACATTTTATGATTGACTCCATACTTGGCTAGTAATGAATAAAAAATGAGACCCCCATCACTGATGATGGCACGGGGTGTCCCAAATCTTGTGAAAATATTCTTCTTTAGAAAACCAACCACACTACGGGCCTCATTGTTGGGAAAATCCACGGCTTCAACCCATGTTGAAATATAGTCCACCGCCACAAGTATGTAGGTGTTTCTACATGAGCTAACCAAGGGCCCCATAAAATCAATTCCCCAAATATCGAAGATATCCACCTCAAGAATTGTAGTGAGAGGCATTTCATCTTTCTTGGATATGCCACCCATTATTTGGCATTCATCACACCACTTGACCAACTCACTAGCATCCTTGTACAAAGTAGGCCAAAAGAAACCACAACTTAAGACTTTTGAAGCGGTCCTTGCCCCTTCATGATGACCACTATAAGGTGAGGTGTGGCACGACTCGAGAATTGACACTTGCTCTTCTTCGGGCACACACCGCCGAATGACACCATCATTGCATATCTTGAACAAATACGGTTCATCCCAATAATAATCCATGTTATCCTGTCTAAGCTTGTTCTTTTGGTTAGAAGAGAGCTCAAACGAGACAACACCGGTGACAATGTAGTTGGCGATGTCCGCGAACCATGGCATAACATGCATAGAGACGGATAGAAGTTTTTCATATGGGAAGCTATCATTAATCTCAAGACCATCACTTGGCCTCCCTTGCTCTTTCAAACGGGAAAAATGGTCGGCTGCTTGGTTCTCACTCCCCTTTCTATCAACGATCTCCAAATAAAACTATTGAAGAATAAAACCCACCGCATAAGTCTAGCCTTGGAATCTTTTTTCATCATTAAGTACCGGAGCGCCGCATGGTCGGTGTGAAATATCACCTTGGCGCCCATAATGTAAGGCCGAAATTTCCCCATTGCAAAGACTATAGCCAACAACTCTTTTTAGGTGACAGTGTAGTTCATTTGGGCGGAGTTCATGGTCTTGCTTGCATAGTAGATGGGGTGAAAGATTTTGTTCACCCTTTGTCCCAAAACCTCCCCAACTGCCACATCACTAGAATCACACATTAGCTTAAAAGGAGCGCTCCAATCTGGCACGGTGATAATTGGCGTGGTAGTAAGCTTTTGCTTCAACAACTCAAATGCTCTCATACAATTTTCATCAAAGTGGAACTTGACATCTTTTTCCAATAGCTTGCAAAGAGGATTCACCACCTTCGAAAAGTCTTTAATGAAGCGGCGGTAGAACCCTGCATGCCCAAGAAAGCTACATACTCCCTTCACCGAGGTCGGAGGAGGCAATTTAGAAATGACCTAGATCTTGGCCTTCTCTACTTCAATTCCATGCTTTGAGATTTTGTGGCCCAGAACTATCCCTTCTTCAACCATAAAGTGACATTTTTCCCAGTTGAGCACTAGGTTGGTTTCTTCACAACGGGCAGGGACTTTATCAAGATTGTTCAAGCATTCATCAAAGGAGTCCCCAACCACACTAAAATCATCCATGAATACCTCTAGAAAGTATTCAACCATATCAGTGAAAATTGCCATCATGCACCGCTGGAATATAGCGGGTGCATTACACAATCCAAAAGGCATCCTAGAGAAAGAAAATGTCCCATAGGCCATAGGGACAAGTTAAGATTGTCTTTTCTTGGTCTTATGGAGCTATCAAGATTTGGTTATAACCTGAATACCCATCCAAGAAGCAATAGAAAGCTCTCCCCGCAAGTCTGTCAAGCATTTGGTCTAAGAAAAGCAAAGGGAAATGATCCTTGCGGGTCACTTTGTTCAATTTGCGGTAATCCATGCATACCCGCCAACCAGTGACTGTCCTTGTTGGAATAAGTTCATTCTTGTCATTTTGCACCATGGTCACACCACCCTTTTTTGGAATACATTGGATTGGAGAAGTCTAAGCACTATCAGAGATTGGGTAGACGACCCCAGCATCGAGCCACTTGATTATCTCTTTCTTGACAACCTCTTGCATTGCCTCATTTAGCCTCCGTTGGTGTTCTACGGAAGGCTTTTCTCCATCCTCAAGAATGATCTAGTGCATACAAAATACGGGGCTTATGCACCGAATATCAGCAAGTGTCCAACCTATGGCCTTCTTCCTCCTTTTTAGCACTTTGAGAGTATAGTCTACCTGCAATTTGGTTAGGCAAGATGAAAGTATAACATGTAAAGTACGAGAAGGACCCAAGAATTCATACCTGAGGTGTGGTGGAAGTGGATTCAACTCCAAGGTAGGTGGCTCTTCAATTAAAGGCTTTGTCGGAGGAGTTTTCCAATTCTCCAAATCCAAGGATAACTTTCGAGGACCATATGAATAAGAACCCATACCTTGTAAAGCATTGGTACACTCGATCAAGCCATCCACCACAATATCATCATGGTTCAATAAAGCTGCCTCCACGGGGTCTTCAACATTTATCATTTAGCTTGTATCATCAATAATGACCTCGGTGACAAGGTCCATGAAAGAATACACCTCCGTGCTATTGGGTTGCTTCATTGACTTGCAAACGTGGAACACAACCTTTTCATCACCCACCCGGAAGGTGAGGTCACTGGCCTCCACGTCAACTAAGGCCTTCCCGTTGCAAGGAAGGGCCTTCCCAAGATGATAGGAACTTCATAATCCACCTCACAATCCAAGATAACAAAATCCGCGGGCAAAATGAACTTGTCAACCCGCACCGACACATAATCAATGATCCCTAGAGGCCGCTTCATAGATCAATCTGCCATTTGAAGACGCATGGAAGTGGCCCTAGGTTGACCAATTCCCAAGGTTTTGAAGACAGAATATGGAATCAAATTGATACTAGCTCCCAAGTCTCACAATGCCTTGGCAAAATCCGCGCTACCAATTGTACAAGGAATGGTGAATGCCCCGGGGTCTTCAAGCTTGGGTGACATTGAGTGCACTATTGAACTCACTTGGTGAGTCATCTTTATAGTCTCGCACTCCATTGACCTTTTCTTTGTGACCAAGTCCTTCATGAACTTGGTATACCCGAGCATTTTTTCAAGTGCTTCAACCAAAGGAACATTGATGGATAGACTCTTCATCATGTCGATGAATTTCTTGAATTGGTTCTCATTCTTTTTATTTTCCAACCTTTGAGGATAGGGAGGAGGAGGCCTAGGAAATGGTGCCTTTGCTTTCAACACAACCGGCTCGGGCATGTCAATTACGTGTTCCCTAGACGGGTTCACGTCACTTTGCAATTACTCCTCATGATAATGAATGTCTATTTTCACTTCACTAGTTGTTGGATCTTCCACCACATGCTCAACTTCAATCGGAATCTCATCATTTTTCAAGTCATCATCATCACCAACAACTCTCTTTTTCTTTGAAGAACTAGACTCACCATCTCGTCCACTTCTTGTGGTCACCGCCATGGCATTACCGGTATTGTTGTTGCTATTCCCACCCTTGGGGTTCACCACTATATCACTAGGTAGTACTCCCTTCGGGCGTGTGTCCAAGACTTGTGAGATTTGTCCCATTTGAACTTCAAGATTTCGAATGGAGGTGTTATGGGAGGCAAGTTGAGCATCCGAATCCGCATTGCGTTCCATCATTTGTTTGAACATTTGCTCAATTCTACCCATGTCATTACTTGAGGAACCTTGTCTTTGTTATTGATACGTGGGTGGATTGCTCGGTTGTTTGTACATCGGGGGCCTTTGAAAGACCGACCCCCGATTACCATTACCACCCCAATTGCTATGGTTGCCTCCCCATTGTTGGCTGTTGTTCCCCAATTGCTTGAGTTGTTATTATTGTTCCAATTGCTTTGCCTTTGATTGTTCCAACTTTGGTTGTTCCCTTGATTATTCCAATTTTGATTGCTTCCTTGATTGTTCATTTGCCCTTGAAAATTGTTGGCATACATCACATATTCATCTTGATCACCATAAGAATCTTCTTGATTATACCCACTCACTCCTTGGTCGCATTGGTCATTATTGTTTTGCATTTGATTCCCACGAGGCCTTCGCTTGTTCACCAAAAGATTTACCCTCTCCACAACATGCACTTTCTTGGGGCCTTGTATTTGTTGAAGTTGTGCCTTAGCAAGTTGATTCATGATGGTGGTAAGCTCGAAAATTGCTTGCCCATGATCTTAAAGCTCTTTGTGGAGGTTAATAACACTTGGATCACCCTGAGGTACATTTTCTCTACTCTGGCATGCTGACAAAGTGTCGGCCATTTCATCTAAGATGTCACATGCCTCAGTGTAAGTCAGCTTCATAAAGTTGACTCCAGTGAGTTGGTTGACCACACACTGATTTGTGGTATTGATGCCTCAGTAGAAAGTCTGTTGTATTATTGCCTCCGTCGCGTCATTGTTTGGGCACTCTTTGACCGTAGTTCTGTAGCGTTCCCAAATCTCATGAAGAGGCTCATTTAGGGCTTGCTTGAAAGCCAACATTTCATCTCTTAATGCCTTCATGTGCCTAGGATAGAAGAATTTAGCAAAGAACCTATCCGCCAACTCATCCCATGTGGATATGGAATGGTTGGGGAGTCGCTCAAGCCAATCTAGGGCTTTCCATCGGAGAGAGAAGGGAAATAGCCTAAACCTTAAGGCATCCTATGAGACGTTTGTTTGCTTGTTTCCCTAGCAGGTATCTACGAAGTCCTTTAAATGCTTATAAGCATTTTGGTGGGGAGCTCCTGTGAAGTACCCACGCTGCTCCAGGAGTGTCAGCATCACATTTTTTATTTGGAAGTTTCCCGCCCGGATTCTAGGCGGGACAATAACACTTGCGTACCCCTCGTTTGGAAGCACTCGAGGGGCAGCTCTAGGAGGTGGAGGCGGGGGAGGGTCTGGAATATCATCATTAAGATTGGCCTGTAGGCCTTGTCTTGGAGGTGGAGGTACTTGATTCAATTCATCCTCTCTGTTGTCATATACCTCCTCCCCCCGAATGATATTGCCTAAAGGATCCGCCATATGCACCTGTATTGAATTTAAACACACACGTTAGCAAACATAAGGAAATAAGAACAATTGACACCAATTCAAGTAGATAATCAACACTTTTAAAGCTCCCCGGCAACGACGCCAAAAAGTGATCGGCTCTCGCCTATACCACTAAATAGTAGCAAGGAAGGGGTCGAATCATCTTTTACCCGAAGGGTCGAGATCGATTTCCACAGGGAGCTATGTATGCGGGAGTTGAGTGTCTAAATGATCTAGTGATGTGTTATGCTCTTAATTACACTTTTCATAAAAAAAGGTTTTGTAATTATGCTAATGTTTAAACTAAGAGAGACTATGAACTAGCTAACTAATATCTTTTTGTGGATTTTCTCAGTTGATAAAGGGACTAGGGTTGCGACTTCCTCCTAGGCGGGTGACTAATAAGGTCTAAAATTGAAAATGACCTTGTGAAATGTGGGTGAATGGCATAACCACATGCTAAGCTGCTCACCCACTACCTCTCGATAATGTGGGTGACTTTGCCCAAATTGGCCTTCTCAAGCACAATTAGGTGTTTTTATTGATTCACATGAATTGGCTCAAGTCGGGTGTGGCTATCTCTAGCATTCACCCTTTTATTGGGGCTATCAATCACTTGAGTTTGCCCCAATACCTTGTTAGCTCAATTACCTAGACTTGGGTCATCTTTTCCAAGAGTGACCCTAGTCAATAAGGTTTGAAATAGTGTTTGCAACCACTAAATTTGATATTTATGCATAAATTAAGCTAAATACCAAACACCCATACACATAATCATCCTAAAATTGAAAAATCATTAATTACCCACACTAGGGTTGGGTTACAACCCTAGCTTAAGGGTCTAGCTACTCATAATTGAAGAAGAAACACAAGTAGGAGATGAAATGAAGCTCATAAATGTAAAATACAAGAGAGAAATTGAAGAACTATTGTGAAAGCTAAGCTAAATTTACTCAAAATAGTCAACAAGCACTATTCACATGTTCCCGTAACAACTGCTTACCTAAAAAAAATGAGAAAAAGATCTATTTATACTAGGCTGAAAATACTGGACAAAATTGCCTCTACAGAGAATCCGCTCCTAGCGTATTTCTGAGCGCTGCGGCGGAATGGCTTCCATTGCAGCGGAATAATGGCCGCTGCAGCGGTCTTGAACTTTGTAACTCTCTGATTCCTCCAAACCACGTCCGACGGATTAATAGAACGCTGCAGCGGTGGATGGAACGCGGCAGCAGAAAAATATCGCTGACCGCGGAAGCTTAAATCCCCACTGCTGCCAACTCTCTGAAGTTTCTCAAACGCGTCCAGCAGATAAATGGACGCTGCAGCGGTAGGTGAACCGCTACAACGAAAAAATAGTGCGGACATCGCTTTTCATAGCCTCAAAAACACCTCTCTGAAGTTTGACAAGCGGGGCAACGGATAGAAATCCGCTACAGCGGAGTGACAAACGCTGCAGCGGAAAAGTGAGTGCTACATCGTTTCTGCTGGGTTCAGGGACTTTGCAAGTTTTGCTCCTTTTGAGATCTTTGTGGATCAATATTTACAAATCAACTCAATTCCTGTAATTCAAACAACTTGCATCAAAATGTGGGAGTGTTGTAGTCAAATTAGCCTAAAAACCTAAGAAAATGGGAGTAAATAGTAATACAAATCACTAGTTATCAAGCGCCGCGTACACAGACAACGACGCGCCATATTGTGGTGCCAAAGACAAGGTTGTTGATAACGGACATGTTTCTACCTTGTGAAAAACTAAGTCCTTTTAATTGTAAATATATAGTTGTATTCCTTTTACTTCCATTATGTTTCTCTAGCTTAGTTAGGTCAAGTCTTGTAACTTTGGTTTATTTTTTTTAAGCACTATTAGGGAGGATCAAGCAATCAAACTTTCTAGCAAGAAAACAATTCTTTGTACTGGTGTCTCTCCCTCCTCGACACCGCGTTGCCTTTTTGTAATAGCTTTCATTAATGCAATCAAACTTTCTTTCAATTCTCATTTATGTTCTCTCAATTTCTATTGATATTGGTTTTCCCGTACGTCACTGACAATCTCGTCTAGCGTATGGAGGAGACCTCAGTTGGTGGCAGCGGCTGCAATGGCATCAGTTGCTTAGCCTTACATTGCCCTTCTAAGGAATCTCAGGAAGGCACCGTATAATAGTTCACATGAACCCATATGTATTAACCTAGATACGCCCTTGTTTGACTGTATATTGTGAACAAAGTAAGACGGTTCACCTCAAGGCTAACTCATTGATCAAGTTATATGTTACTCATTATCATTATGATACCAACAACACATAGTATTAGGGTAAAACAAATCTCAAAGGAAGAAGATATTGTTCACTTAAATGTTCGTGTTCATCATGTACATGTGATTTACCATCACTTTAACCATTATAGTCATACAATTACGATTACTAGCCTTCACCTCACTATCACCACCACCAACCACCAACCTCCAACCTCCAACACTAACAACCATCGTCGACCAATGCACCACTAGTAACCACTACTAATGATGTCCACTACCAATCATCGCTATATAACCTCCACCAGCCACCACAAATACCAACTACCTTGACCATCAATCGCCACCATCACTTATAATTATGACCAACTACCTTAACGACCACCGCCAACAATCTTAATTTCTAGCATATATTGTTAACTGCTTATACCACCAAACTAATATTTTAACAATCAATCGCTAATACTGTAACAATCAACCACTAATTTTTGACGTAAAGCATTGGTCCTCCGGTTCTTTGTAAATCTTTTTCCCCCTTCATGATTAACTATAGTCATGTGTTGTGTTAGACAAGAGTTTTATCACTTCATAATCAAACATAAAATAACTACATTATGTAGGTAGGATGTATATAGTTAATATAACTTCAAAATAATTAAAACAACGACGAAACAAAACTTTTACAAAACCTCTTTTTTCGTCTGAAATAATATAACAAGTTTGACCATATATCGATAAAGTAAGACTGTTTATTGGATGTGATTACATAAAATTATAGATGTATGACAACTGACAAGGCTAACTCATTAATTAAGTTATATGTTACTCATAATTATTATGATCACATCAACACATAATATTAAGGTAAAAATTTCTCAAGGGACGAAGATGTTGTTCACTTAAATGTTCACGTTCATCATGTTCTATGTGATTTACCATCACTTTAACCATTATAATCACACAATTACAGTCAACAACCTTCACCTCGCCATAACCATCACCAACCTCCAAAACTAGCAACCACCGTCGACCAATCCACCACTAGTAACCACTACCGACGAGTTCCACTACCAATCACCATTATATGACCTCCACCAACCACCACAAACACCAGCTACCTTAACCATCGATCGCCAATATGACTTACCATCATGACCACCAACCTTAACGACCACCAACCATCTTAATTGCTAGCATATATTGTTAACTGCTTTTACCATCAAGCACTATATTCAACCATGAACACCACTAGCCTCCACCATTAACCATCAATAATCATTAGAGGCATATGTATCTTATATCGTGCGGTATCGCGGGACACCGCTTGTGTCACGACCCAATTTTCCCTCTGTTGGGTATCGTGATGGCGCCTAGTCTTAGGGACTAGGTAAGACTAATATATACTGAACAACGATAAATAATTAGCGTCTAATAACTTAAAATTTTGAATTCTCTATAAACCTAAAATTACCAAAACCGGTAGTACAAGTCATAAGCCTTGCTAGGAATAGTTTTACATAATAAATACATCACTGTTCCGGAATAAATGAAATAATGGGATTAAATACATCAGAAAGTGACTTCAGAGCCTGCATACGTCCAACAGGTACACCTTGAAGTCTCCAACCCCACCGAGCATAAATATCAACACCGACCCGGTCCGAAGTACCTGGTTCTAGACAAAAAAAGATGTGCAGAAGTGTAGTATGAGTACACCACGGTGGTACTCAGTAAGTATCAAACCTAACCTCGGTAGAGTAGTGACGAGGCCAGGTCGAGACATTACCGAATATATATATATATATATATATATCTATATATATATATATATATATATATAACCTGTAGCATATGGCTCAAATCTAACAAGAAAGGACTATCAAAGTAACACCGATAACAGAAGGATATCAAGCTACAAATAGTAGTAACGATAAGAGAAAAAGGAAACACGAATGGCAACGAGAATCCACCAAGTAAACCAAACCACAACATATTTGGGATACGACCAAGTGTAAACGTGCTCATGTAGGGAAAAACAATATCAAATCAACTGATGAAAGTGTTTCTAGAATACGATTCCGACAATTCCAACAACTCTTCAACACACACGGCACCTTGTGCCCACATCTTCCATCTCGCTTCGCACAACGACATCCACGTGCTATTTGGTACATACTATCCGTGTCAATTACTACTTAGGATGTTCAAGAGATTTTCTCTCTCTCTCTCTCTCTCTCTCTATATATATATATATATATATATATATATATATCATAAAGTAAATCTGTAGTTTTTAGACCAAGTAGGAAAATCAGTGAGAAATATGAGGTTTGGTTTTAGAAATCAATTGAGTGAGGAAAATAACATTTTCTAAATAAAATTCAACATTGAATAGCTATCGCATTTAATATAGAGTTTATTAGTTTAAATATAATAACATTTCCTTTGTAAGTAAATCAAAACCTCAGACAGGTAGAGAGGATTAAGTTGAGAAAATAGTTGAAGTAAATTGTGACAACTAGTAGAAATGGTAAGTATCGAAATAATCGGCGGGTTCTAATTTAAAGTCACACAAGGTAACATTTTGTTAGTTCTTTGATTTTTAAATACTATCTTACTAACGACTCAACAGGGCATGAGGTAATGACTCAACATAATAAATTCACTTCGAAAATTGGTAATTTGCAGATATAAATACATAACTCAAGGGTCGTGTCATTATCCAGCTATAACTAATCCTTAAGTGAAATGTGAAACTACGGAATAACTTGCACAGTCAGAGAGGAATACATAAACACATACACTGATGTGGCGCACATCCCAACCCCACCAATCCTCCCTTATTCCTCCGTAACAATTACAATAAAATTAAACAATATATATAGTTATATACATGTTGCGGCGTGCAACCCGATCCCACCAATCCTCCCTAATTCCTCCGTAATAATTACAATAAAAATAAATAATAATTATATGTTGCGACGTGCAACCCGATCCCACCATATATCATTATCAACATTATAATTCACCCTTATTACTCCGTATCAATCCACCCTTATTCCTCCTGTTGCGGCGTGCAACCCGATCCCACCGAATAATCAGATTCACCCTTATTCATCCTCAGCAATCCTCCCTTATTCCTCCTGTTGCGGCGTGCAACCCAATCCCACTATATAATAATATAAATCAATCAACCACAATTCAGCAACTCAATTACAAGAACTTTTACAGCGAAAAGTATGAGTACACGACAACAAGGGAATCATGTAACAATCAAAGGAATACAACAACCTTTACAAGGAAACAAGACATGCAAGGTATGTGATAACTACACAGGTATTCACAACAACTTGGACTCGTAACAGATAAGCACGTAATCATAGAATAACTGAACATTTAAGGGGTGACAAGTTAAATGAAGGAAATGACAACAACCAAGGCATATAGAGGCCACATAACAAATAGGAAGCAAATAAGGACTAACAACACCATATAGAGTATGTGGGAGTAATCTAACAAAGAGATATCACATTTTATGACAATTTATTCAAAAGCATGGAAAGAGACTAGACAATCTAACCGATCAATACCACATATAAACTGTGTACCCACTCGTCACCTTGCGTACACGGATTTCACATATCAAAATAGCACAATTAACTCAATTCCTAAGGGGTGGTTTCCCCCTCACAAAGTTAGACAAGATACTTACCTCAATTCTCAATACACAATTTAGCTTATCCTTTACCGATTCACCAACGCTCGACTTAATCTAGCCAAAAATGACTTAGATACATCAAACCATGCAATAGAAAACAATTTCAATTAACAAAGCTACGATACTTATACAATTTTCAAAAAGTCAACAAAAGTCAACTCTCCGGAGCCGCACCTCGGAACCCGCCAAAATTTACAAAACTCGAACACCCATTCCGATACGAGTTCAACATACCAAAATTATCAAGTTCCGATACTAATTTGTCCTTCAAATCATGATTCTTACGTTTTAAAAGATTTTACAAATTTTCCCAAGTTTTCCTTTAGATTCTCATTGATGTTAAATCTTGTATAAAGTCATGAAATATAGTTGGAAATTGATTAAAAATACTTACCCAATGACTTGGTATGAAAATCTCTTCACAAAGTCGCCTCACCTCGAAGCTAGGGTTCAAAAATATAAAAAAATAAAGCAAAAACTTGGAATACCCAGCTTTTAGCAGGCTGCAGATGTCGCATTTGCTACACTGGGTTCGCAAATGCGAATATCCTTCCCGTCTCGCAATTGCGATGAATAAGTTCGCAAATGCGAAGATGAGGCCATCGCAAAAGCACCCCAAATGTTCGCAAAAGTGAACTTCCCCTGCCCAATTCATCATCGCATTTGCGAGACTGGCTTCGCATTGCCCTGTCCCCTGCCTCTTCGCAAATGCGATTCCAAGTTCGCAAGAGCGGTGGTCGCAAATGCGAGATCAGACACCAACAATTTGTGACCCTCTTCCAAACAATCCGAAATGCGTACAAAACTCATCCGAGCCCTCGGGGCTCCAAACCAAACATCCACACAAGTCTGAAAACATAAGACAAACTCGCTCGCGCGATCGGAACACCAAAATAACCTCTAGAATCACGAATCGGATGCCAAAACGCATGAAAATTATTAGGAACTTCAAGAACTTCTAGAATTGTAACCAAGCGTCCGAACCACATCAAATCAACTCCAAATGACACCAAATTTTGCTGGCAAGTTCCAATTGACGAAACAGACCTATTCCAAATTCCAATACCACAATCCGGACCCAATAGCCTTAAAGCCAAACCATGGTCAAACTTAGGAAGATTCTAAACCTTTAAACTACCAACTTCTGCCAAATGATGCCGAAACCTTTTTGAAATATCCAAATGAAATCCCCGCATAACCCCAAGTCAAAAATCACTATCCGGACTTACCGGAACCGTCGAAACTCCGATCCGAGGTCAACTACTCAAAAGTCAAGCCTCGGGTCAATTCCTTCAACTTCGGACTCCTAAAATGAGAGTCACTCTCCTAAAATCCTTTCCGACCCTCTCAAAAACCCGAACCGACGATGCACGCAAGTCATAATACACTGAGTGAAGCTACTCATGACCTCAAGCTGCCAAACTGGACGCAATTGCTCAAACGACCAGTCGGGTCGTTACAACTTGGTCGAAAATTTTCACTAGATATTTATAAAAAAGAATTAAAAAAAATTGAGGATACGTACAAAAAATGACTCTGCTTATCATTATTTTCATTTGTCCATTTCCTTAAATTATGACACTACTTATATAAAATCCTGACTAATAATAACTACTCTCACCACCAATCTATCTCGATCTTTTGGCCACCAGCCCACCTCCACCAATATTGTATACGTCATATTTTTTTCATTTTCCAGTAAGCCCAAACAAGTGGAATAATTCTAATAATGAAGAATAATTATAAGAAGGACCCAAAGGGATATCAAGTCTTACGAATGAATACAACAGTAGATAATTTACCTATCAGTAGGTTGTTGTCTTAGATGCAAAATTCTTCAGCAAAACAAAACCACATTTATTCGAAGAAATTAATAATGCAAAATCACATTGTTAAAGATTAAAGTTGCACCTTAATCATGATTACCTCTGACCTTAATTAATATTTAGTCCGCCAGTTAATTAAGACATCTCAAATTACACGTTGCCACTTTTTAACTTGCCATAATCTTCCTCTCAAAAGACTCTTCTAATCAAAACGATTGAAGTACTTAATTCTGAGGGGCGCATTTAAACTTTCTTTTTCAAAAATAGGAAAATAAATTATTGAACTATTTTTTTTCTGGTGCAACTATTTATAATTCCAATTTCCGTTCACTATTTGCTTTGAAGACTTCATATCTAATCATTTACGTAAACAAGAAAGAAAAAGTTGAAAGTAATCTAAAAGATTGGATGTTGCTTATGAAGACAAAAGGCTGCAATGTAACCAACCACAAGCATATATTTTTCGTGAAAAGAAGAAAATGGATGGAGATGGAGTACGTATGCATTCCCTTTTTACTCGTTAAAGAACGTAATTGATACCGTTATTGCATAATTAAGTAGCTTCTTTATCAGTCTATATATCCTTAGTTTGATAAATAAGTCCGACTATAGATTTTGTCTTTGACCATAATACCAACGACTTCAATTTTCTCGAATAACCAACAACATTATTGTAATCGGTTTTGTTCATAATGAGTAAAATTAATAACTTGAAAAATAAAGCAAATAATTTGTTACTTATAACAGAGTATAAAAATATATTGCTACAACAATTATTTATTATTACTACGCCTCGACGGTGATTGACAACTAACTAAAATTGTACCAAAACTTAATTTTAAGCACTGTTCTTGTATATATTGTATGCCTTTGGGCTTTGTTTCCTTTGCTTGGTAGTTGAGGAGTCTACTTCTTCCAACTTCAAAATCCCTTGTAACTTAACCTTCAAACCGCAGTATCTCTATATATCCATCTCTTCACCAGCTAGCCATTAGAGTACTGGCCAGGCTAGCGTGTATATATATATATAATATACATATAATATCTACGACCCCCCACCCTGAACCACACACACACTAGACCAATCCTCGTGTCAAATCTCTTCTGAATATTTGAAGTAAAAGCAAAGAAAACTCTCATCAAACCAACCTTATAGCAATCATGATCTAATAATATTTGTCTCCTATCTCTCCTTCCATTTTCACCTCACAGAACAGAAAAAGGAAGAAAAAAAACAATATGGAAACACCAAAAAAAGAAGCTATGGATTTTCATTCAAACGTGGATTCTTCACGGCCTTTTCGTTCAGTCAAAGAAGCAGTAGCCATCTTTGGCGAGCGATTCTTGGCTAAAGAAATTTATTCTCCAAAACCTTTCACATTTCCAACTCAAGAAAGTCCGTGGAATAATAATAATTTTTCTCCAAGTCCTCGAAGTGTTAATTATTCCCAAGAAATTGTTACTACCGCCACGTCATGGAAATCTGCTTCATCACCAGGTCATCAAGATTTCAACAATGATCCTCTTGTTGTGGAAGCACTGAAGAAGCTTGAAACTGAGCTGGAAGAAACAAAGACAGAATTGAAGCTTTTGAAAGCAAGAGAATCCGATACTGAAATTGCGTTAGCTTCTTTAAACGCGGAGCTTCATAAGAACATGTCGAAACTGGCACAAGCTGAAGCAGCTCACGCAGGTTAGAGGCGAATTCTTGATTTTATCTTAATTTAGTAAGAGTAGTTTTGAGTTTTCTGAAAATATGAGATCATAACGGGAGTTTGACTGCTTTTTTGAGGAAAATGTTATCGGTGAGAAAGTCGTTTTTTGGTGTTTGTTACTAGAAAATGTTCTTCCTTACTTATGACTGGAGTTATTTTTTAAAAATAATTTGACTTTTAACTTCATATATATAAATAGGAAAATGATACCGTATAGTCGCTTTTAAAATAACAATCGGAAAAATATATATTTTTTGTATATATATATATATACATATATATCTATATTCTGTATGCGGGGTCGTATGCAAAAAAATTTGTAAGCGATATCGTATTTACATAAATAATAATAAATAAAATGTAAGTATGTATTATCATTTTCCCACAAGTTAAAAGCCTTGACTCAATGTTAGTTGAATATTATTACAAAGGGAGGTGTAGATTCATGTCTCCTTGGCCTCAAATTTCTAAAGAAAATGTCCGCTCAAATTAAAGATGTTCAAAAAATAGAATGTGTGCCTCGGACCTTCACAAGCAAAAATATGAACTTGACCAATGGAAGTATTCTTTATCAGAAAGTGGTGTCATTATTATATATTACTGTACTTCATTTTTGCATAATATTAGTTTATGATGCGAGCTAAAAATGATAATACCCCAATAATTAATTGCTCCAATACTTTTAGTGGAAGTCATTTTCCTTAATTGTTTTTACTTTTAATTTCATATATTAGTTGTTCCAACTAGGACAACTATGAACATTATATTTCATCAAAACGTTATTGAGTTGGAAATACCGTCTTCTCTATAATAATCTTATTTGTTATAAATTTTTTGGATATTTTAACAAAGTATTGTTATAGAGAACATATATTATAACATAGCATAAAAATTGATTGAATATAAAATATGGCTTTTATAGTAAATTATTATTATATAACAAAATTGTTATAAAGAGATCTGACAATATTACTATTCTTCTTAGTGCATGCCTAGTATATATTTTATGAAATATATTTTTTACACCATCTTTTTCCCTTTTTTTCCAAAAGAAAGGTGGGGTCCGGACAAAAGTGATGGAATGGAAGAATCCGAAAGAATGGAAATGACAAATTAAAGGATAAATATATAACGACATTAATACTATTAATAGTCCAATGATTTTCAATGTTAAAAACACTGATCTTTTTCCAAAAAATAGAAATATTTATAGGAAAATATTTTTTATGAAAATAACTTCTACTATCATATTAAACACATATTTATATTTTTTTATAGCACTCAATATTTGTCTACATATCCCTACTAATGCAGGTGCAATGGCAGCGTCAAGATCAGTGAAAAGTAACAGTAAAGGTTCTTATGGAAATATTAATAATAATCCTTTAGGGGAGGATAATAAACTGAAAAAGGAAATGAGAGTAAGATGGGAGTCATCACCAACTTTAGCAGAGATGTTAACAGTTGGAGATACAGATGTTGGGTTGTTTGGACCATCTGGGAAGAAAAAGGAAAAGAAGAAGAAGCCTATCATTCCTCTTGTGGGAGACTTGTTCTCAAGGAAGAAAAAATCTCCAACTACTATGGATAATCCACTCTTTTCTTCTTCTCATCTCTTCTGAATTGAAAAAAACAGAATAAGAACTTCATCATTTAACTAATTAACTTTATTTTTTCTATCTTCTTTCTGTTGAGATTCAACAACAACGGACCAGCTGCATCATCATGAGGAAACACCATCTCTTTAATTCGTGTGTATGTGTGATATATAATGCTAGTCTTTTTTTTTTTTCTTTTTCTTTTCCTATATTTTTTTGTTCAATGTTTCTGTGTCAATGATTTCACTTACTCTTATTCTAGTATTATTAATTACTTCATTATCTTTTGAATTCTTGGGTTTGATATATGTGTTTTACCAAAAAAAAAGTATTAACCTTTTGTTTAAACGAATTAATAAATAGGATAAAGGGTGAATCCTAGTTAAACTTAATCACTACTAGATCTGAAGTTGGACGTAGAAATAAGATCGAACTAAGTTCAGCAATACTGAATATAAGCTAATCGTGTACAGTGATTATCAATGAATGTTCCAAAAGTGGTGTAGAATAAATACATGCAATGACAATAAATGTAATAAAGAGGAATATATCACCCAAATATTGAATGACTTGGGTGAATCTTCTCTCTCTCAGCAACGTGAATAGTGTAACATGTAAATGAATACAAGACTCTTGGATCTTGTGAACGAAAATGTATATTAAAATCAAGGAATCGATGAAAAAGACAAGTTTTGTATGTTCTTTGTTGTCAACTTTACAAGTGTGTTCTTCTCAGAAGGCTCAAGATCCCTTTTTGTTCTTTTTCCCTTCCTATTTATAGGGAACATTCTTTAAAACCCCAAAAAAAGTACAACTAAAGGAATATTCAAATAGAATATTCCCTCTCTTTGCCCTAAACTCATCTTACCGTTGCTTTCTTATAATCTCTACCGACCACGGCGTTAGCTCTCCTGAGAGTGACTCTTCGTCACTAAACCGTAGTCGGCTTAGACTTCGATCACGACCAATAAGACTATCAAGTCCAATCCAAATTTTGACAAAGACAGTTAGTCCCTCCGCTTATTGAGGTCGTGGTCTTCAACGTCCTTGATGAGCGGAGAACGCTCGTGCTCGTTCTGAGAGAAACTTGGTTCTGACGGTTGGATCGGATCGGTCGAAGTTGGGCTGACGGTTGCCAACAAAGCTGCGGTTGGTGCATGCGACGTTGGATGACGTCATCGTCACGCGCGTCATCACTACGCGTCTTCCTGATGCAGGACCTGCACTGTTGGTGCTTCGATTTTGGTGTCGTTGACGGCTTTTTAGCCTCGATTCTGACGCCACCCAACCCTATAAATAAAGGAGAAGGGTTTCTCATTCGAAACTTTCACTATTTCCTTCTTCTTAGGCATACATTCTCTCTGTGATCTTCTCCTCTATTTCTTGCAGTTTCTTCATCTTCAATTTCTGGTTTATTTTTTTTAGTCGCTAGCCCTTTTCTCTTATCTCGTTGCATACATATTAAATTGTCAGTACGTCAACTTCCCCTCACAGCCATGAAGAAGTTTCTGATGCCACTCCTTTATCGGTGGCCACTCCTCCGGTCGGTGAGAAGCCCATGGTTGAAGACTCGAAGGGGATGACAGCTTCCTCACCGTTGAGGAGGTGGTTCCCAAAAATCCTACTGTCATAAATGATTTTCCTAAAGAACCTGCTTTTGCTCCTGCTCCTGAGCTATTTGAGTTTGGGGCCAGATGAATTGGTTGATATGCGATCTAAATATTGCATCCTACTCAAGTCGAAATTGTCCCGGCGGGGGGAGATATAATTCAGGTTCATCGGCCAGGGTTATCTGCTTTTTATGCTAATCCCTTCGTGATTGGCTACTCCTTCCTCTCCCTCGTTAGACGAGGAGTTCTGCCGCTTCTACGGTATTTTCCCAGCACAGCTCTCCCCCTACTTATATAAAGTCTTCCAGATGCTGGCTAAGTACGTGGAACTTGCCGGTTGTGAGGTTGACCTCCGCCATTTGCTACATCTGTTCTCGCCTACCTTTTTTAGAGGCACTCTGATACATTTACGGCATCGTAGAACGAAGGGATTGGTGGCCGGGATGGATGATAAAGCAAGTCGACTATTCTGGCGCAAATATTTCTTCGTCAGAATCGATCATATAGTGGCGGACCCGACTGGGTTTCTTGAGAAGTGGAATTACAGTCGTAAGTATGCCCTCGTACCATTTGCTACTCTTTCTTCAATTTTTCTTTCCTTTCCGGTCTTCGACCCGTTCACGGTTTCCTTGTTTTAACTATGAGGGGCTCCCCTTCTCTTGTCTTGGATATTGAGGATTGGGTAACTCGCGTGCTACCCCACACCGTGGGAATTCGCGATTGGGCGTCCTTTCATAAGCACCATGGTCCTAGGACCTCACCTCGTAAGTATTACTATTCTCCGGCTTAGCTTTGTCCTTTATCGTTCTCTAACTTGACTTCCCGTTGGTGTTAGGTCGGCGAGTTCCTAAAAAGATGAAGACTCCCACTCTTGCCTTTCGCCAAAAGGTGACCTCGACCGCGATGGAGTTCGCTCTAGTTGAGTCTGTACGAGGTCAGGCTCAAGCTCCACCGGTAAGGGAGCCCGCCTCTCTAACCGTTGCCGTCCCAGATGAGGTTTCTTCTCATCAGGTTTTTCTTCTTGCCAACGAGTCATCTCGTGGCGAGGAGTCATCGCCAAGGAAGAGGCGGAGGGTAGAAGTAGGGAAAGTCGTTGTTGTTGAAGAGTCGGATAGAGTCATGTCTCTCGAGGCGAGGCCGGAGTCATTTCCAACCGTGGAGGCGGCTATTAAGACAGGTGTCGTTATGGAGGAAAGGCCTTCTAGGGTCGAGGGGATTCATAGTGGCGAAGCGCTCATGCGAGCTGTTGAAGGTGGCTCCTCATCGGCGGCAGTAAGAGGTGGTGAAGTCCCCGTAGGGGACGTCGACTCGTGTTCTGACATCGAACCCGAGGAAAGAATTTCACTAAGAGGGCTACTCGTGTGGAGATAAGAACTGAAGGTCCTAATCGGCACATAGTCATTCCTGTGGATTACAACCTCTTGGTCAACTCGGAGCGCGTGGCGCTGTCTTTCGCCCATTTGTGTAAGAAGGCAGAAAACAGGACGTTGCAGACACTGAAAGATATTGACCTTTATCTAGGCATATCGGGCATGGCTTTGCGGGTGAGTTCTCACTTCGTTTCTTTTGAGTTTTTGTGTGTTTCGTGGGTATCATTTTACTTTGGCTAACTTGTCTTCTTTTGCTCGTCAAACTCTCATCTTGGAGATTGAGCACGACCGACGAGAGGAGGAGAGGGTTGCTCTCTATAGGAGGATGGAGTCCAAGTATAGAGAGTACCGCACCAAGTATCGAAGGATGGTCAGGAGTGTTGGCGAGGACGGCCAGTTCTGAGAGTTGCGGGATAAGATTGGGAGGAAGGACGAAGAGCTGAAGGAAAAGGACGAGGAGATCATGAAGGCCATTAGCCGATGCAGCGTGTTGGAGGAGACGCTGAGGTCCAAGAAAGATGAGCTTGAACTGAGTAAGGGGGTAATGGCCGAGAATGTGGATCTCTAGGCGCGAGTGGCGTCCTTGAAGGTCGAGCTCGAACAGAACGAGGCCAGGGCCACTGGATTCAGGGCCGAGCTGAGCGCTATGGTCGCGGAGCTGAATCTGGGTGAGAGTACAAGTATGGCCTCAGTGGCGGAGGCAGCATCTTTGGCGAGTACCCTACACGTTTGTAGGTATGAGCGGGCCAGTGAGGCGGAGACATCAACGCTTAAGGTGGAGAGGTTGGAGGAACAGGTTGGGAATTTGGAAGGGGAGTTATTTGGGTTAAATGAGCAGATCGTCTTCCTGAAGGCCGAGAAGGAACAACTTGCTCGACCATCTACTTCTCAAGCTTCCGCCGATCCGAATGTATCACGGGAGTTGTACGAGATGTGGGTTCATGTTGAGGTCCAACTCGATGTGTAAAAGTCTTTGAGGGCTGCGAGGAAGGTTTTCGAGGAAGAGCTTGCAGGCATTCGTGTCAAGGCACGAGAAACTCGTGAAGCTTGTGGTTATGAGCCTGGTACGCCCGACGGGGATGATGATGACACCATGTATGGGCTTGCCTCTGATCCTTGGTACGACGAAGAGTATGCTGACGGGGATGATGCAACATAAAGGCTTTGTACTTAGTTTTTGGTTGTTTTGCTATTTTTGTGAGGGCATACTTGATCCCTTTGTAAAAAACGAGTACTGTAATCCAATCAATTGAAATGGAATGGTTACCTTTTTGCTATATGTGTTCGGATTCACGCTCTTTTATTGCTTTTTTTGCTGTGTGATGTTGCTTTTGGGGAGGTTGAGCGTAGACTGATTTGAGCGAGGTCGAATGTAAAGTAATTCGAACGAGGTCGAATGTAAAGTGATTCGAGCGAGGTCAAATATAAAGTAATTCGAACGACGTCGAATGTAAAGTAATTCTAGCGAGGTCAAACGTAAAGTGATTGAGTGAGGTCGAATTTAAAGTAATTCGAGCGAGGTCGAATGTAAAGTGATTCGAGTGAAGTCGAATGTAAATTAATTCGAGCAAATTCTAATGTAAAGTGATTCGAGTGAAGTCGAATGTAAATTAATTCGAGCAAATTCGAATGTAAAGTAATTCGAGCGAGGTCGAATGTAAAGTAATTCGAGCGAGGTCGAATGTAAAGTGATTCGAGCAAGGTCGAATGTGAAGTATTTTGAACGAGGTCGAATGTAAAGTGATTCGAATGAGGTCGAATGTAAAGTAATTCGATCGGGGTCGAATGTAAAGTGATTCGATCGGGGTCGAATGTAAAGTATAAAATGTAGAACGATTTGGAGTTGTGCGAAAAATGCTGCATGTTGCTTTGTTTATTCATTTCGTTGGAGAATATTACATGTTTGTTAAATACATACATTTGAGAAGTTACCCGTCTACCTAGTCCCTTCATCGTTCTGCCTGGAGTAGTCGATAGGCGGAGCTATGAATCGCATACTTGAACTTTGAGACGTCTCCTTCATCGCCTCATTAAAAACCTCCTCGGTAAAACCCAACTAGGGATAAAACCCGAGTGAGGAAAAAAGAGTACGCCTTGGAGGATGTCCGTTTTCAGAAGTTGAAGTATTTGAGGTGAGCAACGTTCCAATTGTTTGGTAGTAGTTTTTCCTCCATTGTTTCTAGTTGGAATGACCATTTGTTAGTTGTTGTTGTGATTTTGTACGGTCCGTCCCAGTTGGTTCCTAGTTTTCCTTCTCTTGGGTCTTTTCTTGCTTGTGTTTTGTCCTTGAGTACGTAGTCCCCGACTTTGAAAGGTCTGACTTTGGCCTTTTTGTTGTAATACCCTTCTGTTTGCTGTTTTTGGGCTAGCATTCTTATGTAGGCCATATCTCTCTGTTCCTCTACTTCGTTGAGGTCTTGCCTTATGTTCTCGTCGTTTCTTAGTCCGCTCTCATTGGAGTATCTCAGGCTTGGATCCCCGACCTCGACCGGTATCATTGTATCAGTCCCATAGACCAATGAGTATGGAGTTTCTCCTGTGCTCGTTTTTGGCGTGGTGCGGTATGCCTATAGCATTTCTGGTAGTAGTTCTGGCCAGAGTCCCTTGGCGTATTCAAGTTTCTTCTTCATGATGTTTAATATTGTTTTGTTAGATGATTCGGCTTGGCCGTTTCCTGCAGGATGATATGGCGTGGAGATTATTCGCTTTGATGTGCCACTTTTCGAAAAATTCGACGGGCTTTTTCCTGGTGAATTGTGGTCTGTTATCTCAGTTGATCTCTTTGGGGATGCTGAAGCGGCATATAATGTTCCTCCATATGAATGTGATGACTTCTTGTTCACGTATTTGGGCGAACGCACCTGCTTCTACCCTTTTGGAAAAGTAGTCAGTTAAAACCAAAAGGAAGCGTACATTACCTCGTCCTGTTGGAGGTGGTCCCACGATTTCCATTCCCCATTTGATGAACGACCATGGTGATGTGACTGAGTAGAGGTGCTCTCCATCTTGGTGTACCATGGGAGCGTATTTCTGGCATTTCTCGCATTTTTTGACGAAGTCAGCTGCTTCTTTCTTCATGGTGGGCCAATAATAGCCTGCTCATATGAGGCATCTAACGAGGGCTCGATTACCGGTGTGGGCACTACAGTGGACTTCGTGTACTTCCTCAAGGACGCGTCTTGTTTGGTTTGGTCCTAGGCATTTTGCCAAGGGGCCACCGAACGTCCTTTTGTACAAGTCGTTGTCGATGATGTTGTACCTGGCCGCCTGCATTCGAAGCTTTTTGGCTTCTTTTTTGTCTGATGGAAGTATTCACTCCTGCAAGTATGTTATAATACGGTTGCGTCAGTCCAAAGTTAAGTTTACAGAGTGTACCTCAAGTTGGTCTATTGACGAGTGGAGTAGGGTGACCACATTCTCCTTTCCATTTATGCTTTTTGTTGCTGCTACTAATTTAGCGAGGCCGTCTGTCTCGATGTTTTGAGCTCGAGGTACTTGATCGAATTGGCATTCGTCGAATTCTGGCAGCAGTTTATAAATTTTTGCTTGGTACTTTTGTAGCCTTTTCTCCTTGATTTGGTAAGTCCCTATGACTTGGTTGACGACGAGTTGTGAGTCGCATCGAAGGATGACTCATCGTGCTCTATACTTGAGGTCTAGCTTTAGTCCTGCAATTACAGCCTCGTACCCGGCCTCGTTATTAGTCATATCAGGGCACCGTATGGAATGGCATATGACTTCACCCATTGGGACCTCGAGTACGACCTATGTATAAGACCCATAGGTCGGGTAAGTTGGGAGCAGTACGAGAAGTTTCCTTCTCGACTTCAGGCATTATCTTAGCGCTGAAGTCGGCGACGAAGTCTGCTAGTACTTGCGACTTTATCGTTGTGCGGTGCTGATATGTGATATCACGCTCGCTCAATTCGATGGCACATTTGGATAGCCTCCCCGACAGTTCGGGCTTATGTAGAATGCTTCTTAGGGGGAAGGTTGTGACCACCGATATGGGGTGACATTGGAAATGAGGTCTAAGATTTTGTGAAACTATGACCAATGCCAGAGCCAACTTTTCGAGGTGGGGGTACCTCGTTTCGGCATCGACCGGGGTTTTTCTAATATAATAAATTGGAGACTGTGTACCTTTGTTTTCGCGGACCAACACTGCACTTACCGCTACTTCTGATACGGCCAAGTATGTCAGGAGGCGTTCACCGGGTTCTGCTTTGGCGAGTAGTGGAGGCGAGGAAAAATATGCCTTTAGTTCCCTTAAGGCCTTGATGCACTCTGAGTTCCATTGAAGCCCGTTGTCTTTTTTTGCGTACGTTGAAAAAGTTGTGGCATCTATCGGAGGATTGTGAGATGAATCTCGACAGGGCTGCTATACGGCCGGTCGGTTTTTGTACCTGCTTCTTGATGGTTCGTACTTCAGGTATTCCTTCGATAGCTTTGATCTGGTCGGGGTTGACTTCGATGCCTCTTTGCGACACCAGGAAGCCGAGGAACTTTCCCGAGGTTACGCCGAAAGCACACTTTTCGAGGTTTAGTTTCATACTGTAACGCCTCAGTATATCAAAAGCCTCTTTCAGGTGGTCGATATGATCTTCTTTCCTTTTGGATTTGACCAACAATATCGTCTATGTATACCTTCATTGTTTTGTCGAGCTGAACATCTTGGTGACCAGCCTTTGATAGGTTGCTCCTGCGTTTTTCAACCAAAATGGCATGAACAGTACGTCCCCTGATGAGTTATGAAAGTGGTCTTTTCCTGGTCCTCCTCCTTCATGAGATTTGGTTGTATCCCGAATAGGCGTTCAGGAAGCTTAGCAGCTCGTGTCGTACTGTTGCGTCGATGAGTTGGTCGATGTGTGGCAACGAAAATGAGTCCTTCGAGCATGCTTTGTTTAGGTCTGTGAAGTCCACGCACATGCGCCACTTTTCGTTTTTCTTCTTTACCTTGACTAGGTTGACGACCCATTGGGGCTATTTGGACGCTTTGATGGAGTCGTTGGCGAGTAGTTTCTCCACTTCTTCGCGGACGGCCTCGTTGATTGTTGCGTTGAATTTTCTTCTTACTTGTCATACTGGTGGGTAGAATGGATCTACGTTCAATTTGTGTGTGGCAATGTCTTTCAGGATACTTGGCATATCTGCATGGGAGAAAGCAAATAGAACTGCATTGTCAGTTAAAAATTTGTGAAATTTACCTAGTTCAGAGAGTTTATAGCCGATGTAAACCTTTTTGCTGAGGTCATTTTTGTCTATTTGGACGGGGTCGAGGTCTTCTATTGTTGACCCCATGGATTCCACGACATCAGGGTCCTTGATGACATCTCTCTGTTCATCGGGTTTGGGCCCTGACTTTGGTAATTGCTATGCTTCCGAGCGCATTCCTTTTAACTATTGAGTGTATGTACAGTCTTGGGCGATGCGATAGAATTCTTGGGTCGTGCATTGTTCTCCTCGAATGTTGAATATCCCCCACGGAGCAGGGAACTTGATTACTTGATACAAGCTGGATGGGATTACTCTCATGGCGTGTATCCAAGGTCGTCCTATGATGGCATTATAGGTTGTGTCCTGGTTCATGATATGTCTCTAGGGTGACGCCCCCAGCCAGGACGGGTAGCATTATTTCTCCTGAGGTACGCTCAATTGCATTGTTAAAACTTGTCACTGTTATGAAATGTGGTACTATCTTGTCCTCGAGTCTCATTTGTGTGAGAACTCGGGGGTGGATAATACACGCACCGCATCCATCATATACCATTATTCTTTTTACATCAGTATCTAAAATTCGTAAGGTAATAACAAGAGCATCAAGGTGAGTAAAGGTTAAACCATGGGTATCTGACTTATCGAAAATGATATTGTCTTTGAGGTCATCATACCGTTCATGGGTGATCGACCGCTTCAATTTGTGTGTGGTGGTGAACTTCATATGATTGATTGCGGCTTCGTCGCCTCTGCCGATGATCATTTGGATGGTGCGGGCGGGGGAGGGTGGATTTGGAGGGCCTTGGTGTTGTTCTCGTCCGCGGCCGAAGTTGGCTCTTCCTCGGTCGCTCATCCGCTTCTTTAGGTGTCCTTGGTTGAGCATGTTCACCACTTCTTTTCACAAAGCTATACAGTCTTCGGTCTTGTGACCTCGCTCCTGGTGGAACTCACAAAGGGCGTTCGACTTTCTGTTGTTTGGGTCAGACTTCATCTTTTGTGGTCACTTTACCTTCGGGCCGAGCTTCTCCAGTGCGTATACTATTTCTGAAGGGGAAACACAAAAATTGTGAATGGATAAGAATGGAGGCATACCTCTTTAGTTTCGTTGAGTCCCTGTATTTGGCATGTATGACCTTTCTGTATGGAGAGGAGATAGTGGGATAGCCGCTTTGACGTATGGTTGGTGCCTGTCCCAGTTGGGACGTGGACCTCATTGATCTCTTCAGCTATCATTACGACGATCTCTTCTTGAATCTGTTTGGACTAACGTTAGCCGTTGGGTTGGGCCGTTGAGGTCGTCCTCGTCTGCTCTTACCTCGACATAATAAGCATTGTGGATTTCTTCCCAAGTGATGGGGGGATATTTCATGAGTCTGCTCAACAATTTTCTGGTCGCCCTCGATCCATTCCTGTTCAACCCATTTTGGAAGGTTGCCACAACCATCCCTTCTGATATATTTGGTAAGCTCATTCTAACTCATTTGAATCGGGCGAGGAAGTTCTTGAGTCCCTCACCAGGCGACTGTCTAACAACGAATATATCTTTCACTCTAGCCTCCGCTTTCTTAGCCCCAGCGTGGGCGGTTACAAACTTATCGGCCATTTCGCTCGAACGTTATTATGGACTGTGCTGGTAGATGTGAATACCATGTTAAGGCTCCCCCCGTCAGGGATTCGCCGAACTTTTTCAGCAATACTGACGGTACCTGTTCCTTTGAGAGGTCGTTGCCCTTCACCTCTGTGACGTAATGAATGATGTGATCTTCGGGGTCTCTTGTGTCATCATATATTCTCAAATATGGTGGCATTTTGAAGGTCTTGGGTATGGCACGCAGGGCTGCCTCTTTTC
The DNA here is from genome assembly GCA_005239495.1 of Nicotiana undulata. Taxonomy (NCBI): domain Eukaryota; kingdom Viridiplantae; phylum Streptophyta; class Magnoliopsida; order Solanales; family Solanaceae; genus Nicotiana; species Nicotiana undulata. Next base: position 14,133 of record ML298582.1, on the reverse strand, counting down.
TATATGGATGTTCGACGAACTGGCTGACGTCCCGTTTAGGTAGGAGTTTTGGGGCGCTCGATATCTTGTCGAGCCTTTCTTGATGCTCCTTCATCTGGTCGCGGAGTGCTTTGTTCTCATTTTTCCAGTTCTTCCATCTTCCTCAGTATGGCTGCAAGTGCGTCATTGCCTGCATTGACAGTAGTGTTAGTATTACCTTTTGGGCGGTGGGCGGGCTACTCGTTAATGGCTGTTGTAGCATCCGCTTGTGCGGTGTTTTTACTTGCTCCTTGAGCGGGTTTTTCAAGGAAGTTGCTTAGTGTACTTGTCAGCCATGCTTCCAGTAGCTTTTTCACCGGTGGTGGTGCTTCTTCGCTTGTGGATGTGGAAGCCCTCCTTTCGCGCGCGACGGTTACACTTCCGTGAGGGAGGTGAACCGCTTCGCCCTGGCGTAATGCTTTGTGTTACATTCTCCTAGACTTCTCCATCAACCTCGTTGATGGTATTCATGAGTTTGGTAGTGACATCCACTATGACTTTTAGCCTCTCTTCTCCTTTTCCTGCCATTGTTAGTTCGTGTGAACGAAAAAAGATAATTGTTGTTGTGATGACCCAAAGGGTCATATTATGAATTAAGACTCCATTTCAGGCTCATTAGCCTTAAAAAGATAAATTTTACTTACTTCGATTTGCGTGCGCAATCCGGGCGTGAAACCAGAAAGCTTTTATGTGAAAATATGAGAAATAATAATTTTTGGAATTTAAAATTTGGTTTTAGTTGACTTGGTCAACATTTTGAGCAAACGGACCCGGATCCGTGTTCCGACGGTCCGCAGTAAAATATGGGACTTGGGCGTATGCCCAGAATTTGAATTTCGAGGTTCCTAGCTTTAGAAATAAATTTTTGAAGAAAATTATTATACTCAATTTTAAAGGAAATAATTAAATGAATTAGTGTTTAAACTCGTTGGTATCGAGCCCACATTTTGGTTCCGGAGCCCGGTACAGGTTTGTTATGATATTTAAGTTCTATCTGTGAAATTTGGTAAGAATCGGAGTAGATTTGACATGATTCGGACGTCCGGTTGAGAAATAGTGAAATTGAAGTGTTCTTGAGAAAAATCATGAGTTTGAGGTTAAATTCGTAATATTTGATGTTATTGTGATGATTTGATCGCACGAGCAAGTCCGAATGATATTTTTAGACTTGCGTGCATGTTTAGTTTGGAACCCCGAGGGCTCGGGTGAGTTTTGGATAGGCTGCCGAGTGTTTAGAGTTAGAAAAACTCAGTTGGTGCATCTGGTGTCTGTCACCAAGCCTCTGATCTCGCAATTGCGAGATCATGCTTCGCAATTGCGAAGTGAACATGCCTGGGAAATGTGACTATATTTTCGCAAATGCGAAGAAGGCCTAGGAAGGCCATCCTCGCATATGCGAAGCTTAGGCCGGAATTGTGAAGGCCCCCAAAAGTCGCAAATGCGACATATGTGTCGCAAATGCGAAGGCAACAGTATTTCGAGCTGATCGCATATGCGATGGCCGCATCCTGTTAAGTGGAATTTTAGACGGTATTTTCACCCATTTTTCAATTCTCTCAAACCCTAAACCTCCATAGGCGATTTTCCAAAGACTCAAACTTCTCCAAATCATAGGTAAGTGATTCCTAACTAATTCCTTTCAATCCTTAACAACTTTTAACAAGATTTCAACCTACAATCTAGAGTTTTCATGGTAAAAATTGGGATTTTTGTGTAGAACTTAGGATTTTCTAAATTTGGGAATTAAGACCTCGAATTGAGGTCGGATTCCGAAACCAATTGAATATCCGGGCTCGGGGAAGAATGGGTAAACAGGTTTTGGTCCAAACCTCAAGTTTAGACCAAGCGGACCCGGGGTCGATTTTTGTCTTTTACTAGGAAAACATAGGAAAACTATCATTTTTCATTAAAGTTAATGCCTTTAGCAATAATCAATGATATTGAACCAATTGTGATTAGATTCGAGCAGGTTAGAGGCAAATTCTAAAGGAAAAGTTGTGCTTGAGCAGTGAGTTGCTTGTGAAATTGAGGTAAGTGTTTGGTCTAACCTTGACTTGAGGGAATAGGGATCCCCGATGTAAATTCTATGTGAAATCGCATGTGTGTGGTGTATAGGTGATGTGACGAGTATCTATGCACCACAAAATTATCTGTTTAGCATGATCCCTTTCCCCCTTTCCAATTAATTATATTTTGTCTTAACTGTTTCATGATTATAGATGCTTTCATGTTTACTTGTTTGTAAAATATTGTCTATTTTAATTGAAAGTATTAATTGTTCCTTGGCGTCATTGTGGCACATACATGATTGAGTTGGTTGTCGGTGTTTTATAATACATTTCGATTGGTTTCGTTGTGTAGTAATATTTGGTGAAGTTCTGAATTGTACAGCATTCTGTTTACATTTGTGGAGACATAAATATTGTGAAAGACTTTAATTTGATTTGTGAAACCTTTATTATAGATGATGAAATGTGATTGTCTGGTGGTAGCGGGTTGCACGCCCCAATAATGAAGAATAAGGGTGGACAGATAGGATCGGATTGCACGTCGCAACAGAAAAAATAAGGGTGATATACATATAGGGAGGAGCAATAAGGGTGGACAGGTGGGATCGGGTTGCACGGCGCAACAAGGAGCAATGAGGGAGAATATTTATGTTTTACTGGTTATAAAATAAAGACTGAAATACTCACTGTTTTATTGTTGTCATTCATATTCGGCTCTTACTGTTATTTTAAGTGAAATTTTGAAATTCTCGTAAGGATTGGTTATAGCTGAGATAAGGAAAATTTAGCTCAGTTATTTTATTAATTGCTGCAAGTTACTGGTTATTTTGTTTAGTATCCCCTTCTTGCTTTATTATACATCGCTTACAAGTTATATTATAAATGCCCCGCCGTAGCCTCATCACTACTTCGTCGATGTTAGGTTCGGCACTTACCAGTACATGGGGTCGGTTGTACTGATACTACACTCTACACTTCTTGTGCAGATCCAGGTTCCGGCCAGAGTTGATATTCGAGTTATAGTTGAGCATTCGCACGGAGACACGAGGTAGATCTATTGGTGTCCGCATATTCCTGGAGTTTTCTCCCATTTATTCATTTACTGTTTTACTTAGTTCCATAACAGACATATGTATTTTCTTTCAACCAAATACTTGTAGTATTACTTAGTAGTTTGTGAATTGTGACTCCAGACCCTGGGTAGCTAGATATTATAATTAGCTTCGAGTTTCATTTTATTATGTCTCACACTATTCGGCATTTGTTATTTGATAAAATTTAGATCTAATATTATATTTAAATTATTTTAAATATTGAATCCCTATAACATTGGATTGCCTAGCAAGTGAGGTGCTAGGCGCTATCACGATCCCGAAGGTTGGGGGTTTGGGTCGTGACAAGTTGGTATTAGAGCACTAGATTGCCTAGGTCTCACAATTCACGAACAAGCTTAATAGAGCCTTAGGGACCGGTACAGAGACATCTGTACTTATCTCTCAAGAAGCTATAAAGTTAGGAACAAACGCAATTTTTATTTCTACTCTATCGTGCGATTCTTATTATCTCTAATACTGATTGAACTCTTCTATCCTCTCGTAGATGGAGAGGACACATGCTTCCACTTTCGCTGACCGACAATCAGGTACTCTAGCAGCAGTAGATCCTACTAGCGGCAGAGGCCGAGGCAGGGGCAGGACTCAGCCCATTGCTTAGACAGCAGCCCCAGATGCGGAGCCCCAGATAAAGATTGATGAGGGGGCTCCAGCTCAGACCGTTCCAGCGGGACCAACTCAGGTCCCAGAGGGGTTTATTTCTACCCCAGTGCTTCATGATACTTTGGTCCGATTAGTGGGAATTATGGAGAGTGTAGGCCAGACTGGCGCATTCCCCGTGGCAGCAACCCTATCTCAGGCTGGAGTAGGGGTCCTGACTCCTACTACCCACACTCCTGAGCAGATTGCTACTCCCCAGATTCAGACCCCAGCAGCCAATCCAGTTGGGGTAGTTCAGCGAGTTGCTACAACACCGCTTGTTGATGGAGCAGCTATGTCCTCAGATTCTTTGTGGAGACTGGACAAGTTCATTAAGCTTTTCCCTGTTTACTTCAGTGGTGCCACTTCAGAGGACCCTTAGGAATATCTTGATAGCTGTCATGGGGTTCTTCGGAACATGGGTATTTTGGAGACCAATGGGGTCGACTTTGCCGCTTTTCAGATGACTGGTTCCGCCAAGAAATGGAGGAGGGATTATTTGTTGACTAGACCAGCTGGGCCACCTGCTCTAACTTAGGATCAGTTTTCTCACCTCTTTTTGGAGAAATTTTTGCTTATTACTACCAGGGAGGATAATTGTCGTCAGTTTGAGTGTTTTCAGCAGGGCAGCATGACTGTTACCTAGTATGAGATTCGCTTTGTGGATTTGTCTCGACATGCTATTCTTTTGTTACCAACAGAGAAAGAGAGGGTCATGCGATTTATTGAGGGCCTTGCTCAGCTCATCAGGTTGCAGATGGCTAAGGAGACAGGGAACAAGATTTCATTTCAGGATGCGGCCAATGTGGCTTGGAGAGTTGAGACAGTTCTCGGGATGGGAGATCAGGGGTCAGACAAGAGACCTCTCCATTCTGGTGCAACGATGCCTCATCTGGAGGCGGGGTTTCTTTAAGCAGAGGCCATTCTTCCAGGACATTTCATTCAGCACTTCAGGCATCTCATGGTACTTCCGGTGTTCGTGGTTCTTATATGCCTCCTTCTACTCAGACAATCTACAGCGCACCATCAGTTCCTATCAGAGCACCTCCTCTGCAGAGTTATTATCGTGGTCAGCCGGCTAGTCAAGGTCAGCCTCTATATCAGGAGAGATGCTTTGAGTGTGGTGAATATGGGCATGTTCGGAGAGCTTGTCCGAGATTTTTGGGTAATCAGCATCAGTACCAAGGTTCTCGTGCTATAGTACCGGCACCAGCTGCAGCACCACCTGCCCAGCCGACTAGGGGTAGGGGTTAGGTAGCCAGAGGTAGGGGCCATATTGTTAGAGGTAGAGGCCAGCCCGCTAGAGGTGGAGGTCCTCCTATCAGAGGTCCTCCCAGAGACATAGTTCAGGGTGGTGGGGCTCAACCCTGACTGTATGCATTTCCAGCCCGACCCGAGGCAGAGTCTTCTGATGTTGTTATCACAGGTACCATTTCAGTTTGCAATAGAGATGCCTCAGTTTTGTTTGATCCGGGGTCTACTTATTCTTATGTGTCATCATATTTTGCCTCGTATTTGGGTGTGCCCTGTGATTCCTTGAGTGTCCTTGTTTATGTGTCTACGCACGTGGGGGATACTATTGCGGTAGATCGTGTGTATCGTTCGTGTGTGGTCTGTATTGAGGGTCTTGAAACTAGTGTAGACCTTTTGCATCTTGACATGGACGATTTTGATGTCATATTGGGCATGGATTGGTTGTAACCTTATTATGCCATATTGGGCTATCATGCCTATACAGTTACATTAGCTTTGTCGGGGTTGCCTCGATTAGAGTAGAAAGAGACTCCTGGTCATTCTCCTAGCAGAGTGATTTCTTATGCCAAGGCTCGTCGCATGGTTGAGAAAGGGTGTTTGTCTTATTTGGCTCATATTCATTATTCTGATGCTGAAGTTTCTTCGATAGATTCGGTGCCTATTGTTCGCGAGTTTCCTGAGGTGTTTCCTACAGACCTCTCGGGAATGCCAACCGACAGGGATATTGATTTTTGAATTGATGTGGCTCCTAGCACTCAACCCATTTCTATTCCTCCATACCAAATGGCCCCACGAGAATTGAAAGAACAGTTGAAGGACTTGCTTGATAAGGGCTTCCTTAGACCTAGTGTCTCGCCCTGGGGTGCACCAGTTTTGTTCGTGAAGAAAAAGGATAGATCGATGAGTATGTGTATAGATTACCGCCAGTTGAATAAAGTCACTGTCAAGAATAAATATCGATTGTCAGGAATTGATGATTTATTTGATCAGCTTTATGGTGCCAGGGTGTTTTCGAAAATTGATCTGAGATCGGGCTACCATTAGTTGAAGATTAGGGCGTCTGATGTTCCAAAGACAACCTTTCGTACGAGGTATGGCACTACGAATTTCTAGTGATGTCTTTTGGCTTGACTAATGCCCCAACAGCCTTTATGGACTTGATGAATCGGATTTTCAATCCTCATCTGGATTCCTTCGTAATAGTGTTCATTGATGATATTCTGATATACTCCCGCAGCCGGGAGGAGCATGAGCAGCACCTTCGGATAGCGCTAAGACTTTGAGGGATAATCAGTTATATGCAAAATTTTCAAAGTGTAAGTTCTGGTTGGATTCATTAGCTTTCTTGGGTCACAACGTATCAGCAGAGGGTATTCAGGTAGATCCTACGAAGGTTGAGGCAGTCAAGAACTGGCTAGACCCACTTCAGCCACGAAAATCAGGAGCTTCTTGAATTTGGCAGGTTACTACTGTCATTTTGGGGAGGGGTTTTCATCTATAGCAGCCCCAATGACTAAATTGGCTCAAAAAGGTGCCCCATTCAAATGGTCGGACGAGTGTGAGGCGAGCTTTCATAAGATCAAGACAACCTTGACTTCAACACTGGTGTTGGTGTTACCATCAGGTCCAGGATCTTTCACGGTATATTGTGATGCTTCCCGTGTTGGGCTTGGAGCGGTATTGATGCAGGAGGGCAGGGTGATTGCATATGTATCTCGGCAGTTGAAAGTCCATGAGAAGAATTACCTTGTCCATGAATTAGAGTTGTCAACCATTGTTCACACATTGAAGATATGGAGGCACTATCTTTATGGTGTGCCGTGTGAGGTTTACACGGATCATCGCATTCTCCAGTACTTGTTCAAGCAAAAGGATCTTAATTTGAGACAGAGAAGATGATGGTGTTTTGAGGATGCAGGGTCGTATATGTGTGCCTAATGTTGATGGGCTCCTTGAGTTGATCCTTGAGGAGGCTCACATTTCTAATTATTCTATTCACCCGGGCGCTGCCAAGATGTACCAGGACCTACGGCAGCATTATTGGTGGCGAAGGATGAAGAAGGACATTGTTGCTTATGGGGCTCGTTGTTTGATTTTCCAATAGGTGAAGTATGAGCATCAGAGACCCGGTGGTTTGCTTCAGCATATAGAGATTCCTGAGTGGAAGTGGGAACATATCACTGTGGACTTTGTTGTTGGACTCCCACGGACTCAGAGGATGTTCGACGTCGTTTGAGTTATTGTGGATATGCTGACTAAATCAGCACATTTCATTTCAGAGTCAAGTACTTATACTTCGGAGCGACTGGTAGAGATATATATTCGAGAGATTGTTCGCCTTCACGGTGTGCCTGTGTCTATCATTTCTAAGCTGGGTACGCAGTTTACCTCGCAGTTTTGGAGGGTGGTTTAGTGTGAGTTGGGTACACGGGTTGAGTTGAGCACATCATTTCATCCTCAGACGGACGGGCAGTCCGAACATACTATTCAGATCTTGGAGGATATGCTTCATGCTTGTGTTATTAATTTTGGAGGTTCTTGGGATCAGTTCTTGCCGTTAGCGAAGTTTCCCTACAATAATAGCTACCAGTCGAGCATTTAGATGACTCCCTATGAGGCATTATATGGTAGACGGTGTAGATCTCCAGTTGGATGGTTTGAGCCGGGAGAGGCTAGGTTATTGGATACAGACTTAGTTCAGGAGGCGTTGGACAAGGTCAAGATTGTACAGGATCGTCTTCATACAGCTCAGTCCAGGAAAAAGAGTTATGCCGACCGTAAAGTTCGTGATGTGGCATTATGGTTGGAGAGAGGGTATTACTTCGGGTATCGCCCATGAAGGGTGTTATGATATTTGGGAAGAAGGGAAAGTTGAGCCTTAGGTATATCGGGCCATTTGAGATTCTCGAGAGAGCGGGGGAGGTAGCTAATAGACTTGCGTTTCCTCCAGGGTTATCCTCAGCTCATCCGGAATTCCATGTGTCTATGCTATGGAAATATCATGGTGACCCGTCCCACGTGTTAGATTTCATCGTTGTCCAATTGGACAAAGAGTTGACTTATGAGGGGAGCCGGTAGCCATTTTAGACCGGCAGGTTCGTCAGTTGAGGTCAAAGAGTTATCATTCAATTCGAGTGCAGTGGAAAGGTCAGCCCATCAAGGCAGCTACTTAGGAGTCCGAGTCGGACATGCAGAGTAGATATCCCCACTTGTTTGCCAGTTTTGGTAATTTTCTATGTCCGTTCGAGGACGAACGTTTGTTTTAGAGGTGGAGATTCTGATGACCCAAGGGTCATCTTATGAATTAAGACTCCATTCCATGCTCATTAGACTTAAAAAGATAAATATTATTACCTCGATATGCGTGCATAGTCGAGGCACAAAACCGGAAAGCTTTTATGTGAAAATATGAGAAATAATAATTTTTAGAATTTAAAATTTGGTTTTAGTTGACTTTGGTCAACGTTTTGAGAAAACGGACCCGGATCCGTGTTTCGATGGTCCGCAATAAAATATGGGACTTGGGCGTATACCCGGAATTTGAATTCCGAGGTCCCTAGCTTTATAAATAAATTTTTGAAGAAAATTGTTATACTGAATTTCAAAGGAAATAATTAAATGAATTAGTTTTTAAACTCGTTGGTATTGGGCCCGCATTTTGGTTTCGGAGCCCGGTACAGGTTTGTTATGATATTTAAGTTCTATCTGTGAAATTTGGTAAGAATCGTAGTAGATTTGACGTGATTCGGACGTCCCGTTGAGAAATAGTGAAATTGAAGTGTTCTTGAAAAAAATTATGAGTTTGAGGTTAAATTCGTAGTATTTGATGTTATTGTGATGATTTGATCGCACGAGCAAGTCCGTATGATATTTTTAGACTTGCGTGCATGTTTGGTTTGGAGCTCAGAGGGCTCGTGTGAGTTTTGGATAGGATGCAGAGTGCTTAGACTTAGAAAAACTCAGCTGGTGCATCTGGTGTCTGTCACCAGGCCTCTGATCTGCAACTGCGAGATCAGGCTTTGCAATTGCAAAGTGAACAGGCCTGGAAAATGCGACAATATTGTCGTAAATGCGAAGAAGGCCTAGGAAGGCCATCCTCGCAAATACGAAGCTTTGGCCGGAATTGCGAAGGCCCCCAGAAGTCGCAAATGCGACATATGTGTCGCGAATGCGAAGGCAACAATAATTTCGAGCTGATCGCATTTGCGATAGGCGCATCCTCTTAAGTGAAATTTTAGATGGGATTTTCACCCATTTTTCAATTTTCTCAAACCCTAAACCTCCATAGGCGATTTTCCAAAGACTCAAACCTCTCCAAATCATAGGTAAGTGATTCCTAACTAATTCCTTTCAATCCTTAACAACTTTTAACAATATTTCAACCTAGAATCTAGAGTTTTCATGGTAAAAATTGGGATTTTTTGGTAGAACTTAGGAATTTAGACCTCGAATTGAGGTCGGATTCCGAAACCAATTGTATATCCGGGATCGGGGGAGTGTTGATACCCAATTTTTTCTCAAATTATTCTTACTTTGCATATGTACCTTCAAAATCAGGTTTCCATGACAATTGGTATTTTTCTATAATTTTACCATATTTTTATGGTATTTTTACTCAATAATTAGTCATTCATGTTTTTAAATACTAATTATCATCTTAATTTAATCTATTAAGCATCAATTTCATTTATATATATATAATTATTAGCTATTTTTATAAATTATTTATCTATTTTAATTGGGTATTTAATAAGTAGCCACTTTTATTTTTAAATCCTAGCCTAATTAAATCCGGACCCCTACCCATTTAATTATCCCAAATACCAGGCCTAAACCTTAAAGCCACCCGACTCAATCCCCCTTTTAATCTGGACCGTTGATCATTTTTTATCAACGGACCAAATTAATTATTACCATAATTAATTCCTAAAGAATACCCCCCCTCCTTCCTAAAAACCCCCCCCCCCCCCCCCCCCCCCCGGTCTCATTTCCCCCTCTCATTTGTTACACTCAATCGACTCTCTGAATCCTCTCACCTCTCTCTCTAAATTCTCCATCTACTGAGCCCTATCTCCCCTTCTCCGGCCACCTCCTCGCCGGAAACCATGGAGGTTTCACCTCTCACCAGCCTTATGGCTCCTCCCTTCGTATTTGTGTCAACGGTTGAGGTTCCCAAGTGACCCAGAGGCGGTTCGCTCCCATCTCCGGTCTCATGCCATCTTTCCGACCGTCTATGGCCGTTCGAGTAAGATCTATCACCCTCCAGTTGAAAGCCGGCAAGATTTTGATTTTTCTTCTTCTCTAAGGTTTTCTCTGGAAACCCTAACCTTAAAACCCTCCGATCTTTCTAGATATGTAACAGATCTATGGATATTTTGAGGTTTTCACATGTTTTCTTCCAAAAATCTCATGTTTTAAGAATGATTTCTTTATCTTTAGAAAAACTAGGGTTTCTTAACCCCTTTCAAAACGCTTTCTTTTCTGATTTTTAGTACTAATCTACAATTCTCAGTATGTTTTAAACGTTTGTTTAAGTCTTCTATTTTTTACCGAGTTATCCTGTTAAAAACCCCATTTTTTAGGGTTCTGAGTTCGTCTTGGTTGCTATGTTTAATTAATCTGTATGTTTCTCATGAACATCCTATGATTATGTGATTTTTACTTTATGTTTGCTTGTTAGGGTTTCTGGGTTCGATTATTTCTGCCTATATCATGTCTATGTTATGCTCTATACGAAACACTAACTCTTATGTGATACTAGTCTTTTTATGGTTCTGATTCTTGTCTATTACCTGCTTATTTTCATAATGCTATGGTAAATCATTGTTGTCCTTTCTATTTGTGAATCCCTGAATTTCCATGACTAATACTTCACTGATCTTGCGTGATGTTCTTTACTGACTTCGAGTATCTTCTTTAAAACTATGATATTTTTTTAGTGATACTTATTTCCCAGTTTTCAAATTGTTTGCTTACATGCGTGGTGTTTTCCTTGATTAGTATTGATTTCTTGTAATTTTAATCTCATTCGAGATTCCCTTGACCAATTTCCAGAATTAAATTGTACTCTGCCTTATTTTATGTGTATAAATATGCTGTGAAATATTTCTTATATACTTTCCTTACTTGATATATTATGTATTTAGTCGTAATTGTATGCCATACACCTTTACTACTCCTATCAGGGTAAGAATCAGTTTTCAATTGATTCATTTCCTTATTTAACACAACTTGTGTCCGTTTGAACTATGACTCCCTAATTAAAGGGAGTCCGGGTCTTAATTGATTCTCATTGGGATTATTCATATAACTGTGTTAAATTAGTACTCCTTACCTTATTCTTCTGCCTGTTTTAAACTATAAATACCTCTACTCTCTTCTTAGCATACACATGAACAAGTACACTGTTCTGAACTCTCTCACACACATACATACTCTCTCTTTTTATTCCTGCTGGTTATTTGCTATTCTCAATCCGCTGCAAGCCAAGACTGAGTAATTATACACTCTACTACTCTTCATTCTGCACTTATTCTCTACCTTAGCTGGTATGTTTTCAGTTTAGCTTAAAGCCCCCAAAACAATATGTTTCTATTTGTATTTCATATCCTGCTGTTACTACTATGCTTTTACTTGTGGTTATGTTGTCTACCTTGAAATTAGCATGCCTACTTGATATTTTACCAATGTGATTATCCCTTCCCTTTAGTTTCAGCATGTCTACTGCTTTCTTATATGTTCCACTATGACTTAGCACACTACAAGCATGCACTATATGTCACTTGGTTACTATGTAACCCTGGACACATGCTATACTCACGAGTCCTCCCCCCTGAACCTATATGTAGGGGTGTTCATAAGAACCCGAAAAATCACACCAAACCGAAAACCGAACCAAACCGACCAAAAAACCGATACATTTTAGGTTTGGTTTGGTTTTGGTTTTGAATTTTAAAAATCGATCAAATATTGGTTTGGTTTTGGTTTCAATCAAAAAATAACCGAAAAACCCCGAACCAAACCGACTATAAAAGTAGCTATTCAAATTTATTATTACACTTATATATATGTATATTTTTTATATAAAGTTTCTAAAATTTTATGGTATACATTAGTCATTTATATTTTTGGTCTAGTTCTTTGCTATTTAATAATCTAATTCTTTGCCTTTACATTCTAGCTTGATTGATAATTTTCTTTCGCTAAGTATAAAAAACTTTATTTCATGCTAAAAATAAATCGATTTTTAATTGAGTACTTAAATTATTCATCACTATTTTATTCAATTATCATCAATATATCTTGGTAAATGATAAATTTCTCAAATACCAATTGATTTGATTGTGTTATGTTGAAAATATAGTCATCGAAATATGTGTTTGGTAGTGTATGTCCCATATTAAAGAAAAAACCCGATAAATAATCGAAAAAATCAAAAAACCGACAAAAACCGAATTGACAAAAAACCGATTTAATTGGTTTGGTTTGGTTCCAATATTTGAAAAACCGACTTACTTGGTTTGGTTTCTTTTTGGGAAAAACCGACCCAAACCGAACTATGAACACCTCTACCTATATGTGACTCTGTTTGTTATATGATATCCCCTCTTTAGCACTCCCTCAATCTGGTTCTGTTAAGTTCCTGGCATGAACCCCTTTATGACAAATTATTTCTGTGATTGTTTAGGTTCTGTACAAGTCTGTGATATTTTAGTACTTCTCTGATGTTAACTTGTGTACAAATATATTTCTATGTATGGCCTATTTGTCCCCAATCCCTGCTTCCTTGTTTGTGGTTGTTCCCCTGTACTCTGTGTATTGTTTGGTGCTGGTTGGTTATTCTGATTGCTCTCTTCCCTTTTCCTTTTAAAAACTATTTTCCTAAGCCACTCTCTTACTGTTATGCAAATCTATTCCAAATAAACTATTTTCATAAAATGTTCTTTCAACTCAACTCTTTCAAAACTATGTCAAGCACTCTCACATATACTCTTAGCAATCTAGGTTCTGCCCCTTTAGTGTGTGACTTCCTTGGGATCCCTATGAGGTCCCACTGAACTCTGACACATTAGAGTTGGCCTTTCCACACTGCACTTACTCAATATGGCTATGAAAATCCGGGTGTGAGCACTGCCCGGTATCCCTTGAGATCCTTAGGGAACTCTGACACACCTGGATTTGTATGAAAGGCTGTGAATTAATGGCACTTGAGGCATTCTGGAGATTTTGGGCCTATCTGTAGTCTCCCTATAGTATAACTTCTTCTTTTCTTATTTCAATTATGTAATTTGTGCGAATTATTTGTAATAATTATTGTAAACAACTCTTTGGGGATGGATAGTTAAAATGGAGGGGTAACTATGCATGCTTTAACTATAAAAAGGGTAGAAAACATGTAATTAGGTTTATATTCCTATTTGCGCAATAGAAACCATGCTCAGGACTCATTTCATGCATTAGAGATCATGTCCCCTAGGACTTACACTTACTGTTTTCAGCATGTCCATCTCACTATCATATCACTTAGAACACCCCTGCTGATAAAATGGTATTTTCTGCAAATCATGTTCTATGCTGCCATATACACCTAGAGATCCTGTTTTAGGCTAAACAATATTAATGAACGTGTTATTTTGCATCTCCTGAAACCGTGTTTAAACATTGCAATATTGTACACTTAGAGATCCTGTTTTAGGATAAAACAACACTAATATACAGGTCGTCTCCAAATCCTCTGCATACTCTGCAAGCATGTTTAAACGATGTACACTTATGCATTTAGAGATCCTGCTTAGGTTCTGCATACACATCAATCTACATCTCCNTTGCAAATAACTGGTAATGAGTTTGTATTCTGAACACCTAGAACAACATGCTTAGGTGATACAATGTCAAACAGATCTCCTCTAAATAATTCTGGCAATTGGTATACTGTCTCATACCTAGGCAAGCCTTAGGTGACTAATGTGTTTAAAACTGGAAATCTGCTTCCCTATATATGTCGCTTAATGCTTAACAGGTTAAAAAGATCAGTAGGAAAATTGATTAGGACCCCTTTCTGAATTATAGAACAATCTGTATTCTGAGCTCATTTAGATACC
>MDKH01042256.1:0-10135 GCA_005239495.1 Nicotiana undulata | reverse complement strand
AAACTAGACTCGAAGGGATAAAACTTCCGCTTTATGTATTATCTCCAAATTTCTTATAGATTAAAAGATATAAGCTTCCGAAGTCAAACCATCGAACCTGCAGAATTCCCTTTCTGCGGCCGCGAGAAGATTACTGCGGACCACTCAATTTCAACTATGGTCCGCACATTTTTAACTGCGGTCTGTACAATTACCACTACCTCCACACTTTGGGAGTTTGCGGCCGCACATCCGAACTCCAAAATGTGCACTCTGGGCTTCAACTATTCCAGAACCTCATCAGAGTGCCGAAATGCCCAAACCCGTTCAAAACTCACCCCGAAACTCACCCGATCCACTGAGGACCCCATTCAAATATACCAACATTGTAGCATAATGTAGACCTACTCGAGGTATCAAATCACATCAAAAAACGTCGAAACAACAATTCACACCTCTATTCGGACTTACGAGTTTATGAAATTTTAAATTATATATCTCACGTCGAAACATGTCAAATCAATCCGGAATAATCCCAAAATTTGCAAGTAAGTCTCAAATGACATAACGAAGCTATTCACACTCTCGGAGTCTCAATTCGAGCCCGACATTGATAAAGTCAAATTCACGGTCAAACTTTGGAACTTTAGCCTTTAGATTTCTAGTTTCCGTTAAATGGCGTTAATTTGTGTTAGGGGACCTCCGAATGCGATTCCGGACATACGCCAAAGTCCCAAATCACGATACAGACCTAGCGGAATTGTCAAAACACTGATCCGGGTCCGTTTTCCCAAAATATTTTCCGAAGTCAACTTAGTTGTTTTTCAAGCTCTATTTCAGAATTTAATCAATTTTTCACATTAAAAACTTTATGAAAAAATTTATGGTCTGCACACGCAAGTCAAGGAAAGCTGAATGGTGCTATTCGAGGTTTTAGAACATAGAAATAATCATTAAATTTAAAGATGACCTATCATGTCATCACAACTTGCCTGGGCTGCCCTACGCAAACGCGAGGGCTTTTTATTTGTTTAAAACTTATTTTTTGCCGGGCCGGGTTAGCATTAATTTATTTATTTTTAATTTTTTTTGTATAACTATTGTAATTTATATTAATATAAAGTAAAAATATAAAGAATACAATGAAGATGGAAAACAATTGTAGTGCTACATTTATTTCAAAATTAAAACTTACAAATTGAAAGGTTTACATTTGAAAACAAGTAAATTAACAAAAAAGAGAGTAAATTCAAGTAAATTTACAAATAACATATGTATGTTTGATATTGTCCATGAAGTCTAAAGTTATCAGCTCTACAACTACTTCTAGGGACACCTTTAAATAAAGGATTATAAATCCTTTGGATATACATAATAAGGTATGATGAAGAATCGAAAAAAAGGTAGACAACCGAAAGCAATCATTTTTGCTAACTCCTCACGATCCTTCATTTTATCATATTTCATAAGTCATCCAGTAATAGGGTTTAAAGTTGTTTAATTTCCATCTAAATCAAAGCCCCATTCTATAGGATGCTCAATTCTCGTATGTCTACTAAATGTCCCAGTCCCCCCTAATTGTCCTCCAGTCTTATGTTTGAAATCATCATTACAAAGTTTGCATCCAACTCTATCACTATTCTCTATGTCATCAAAAAATCTCCAAACCTTACTTCTTTTTCTCCGATTAGTAGTCGGGGCCACAGGTAGTCTACTACCACGACCACCACCCCTGCTACTAGCTCCAACACTACTAGGTGTAATTGGTATCTCATCTTCCATTTCTAATTCATTATCTTCTATACCGAAATCTTCTTGTAATTGTTCATAATCTATATTAATATTAGATGATGTTTTAGAAATATGTGTAGACTCATTTAAATTACTACCAGATGCTGAAGTACTACCTCTTTTTCTATTTGCCTGATTAACAACCTTTTTACAAACTCTTTTTGTAGCATTAAATATATTGTAAAAATTTAACTACTAGCAAAAATTAAATATGCAAATAAAATAGTAAATAAGAGAAAGAGTTGGAGGGAGTGCACCGAATTCAGCAATTGAGCACTTGATGATTTCAAAACTCCAATGTTACCATGAAGAGACGTCAATTATTCAAATTTTGAAGTTCAATTGTTCAAACTTCAAATAATAAATTGTAACGACCCGGTCGGTCGTTCCTGGAATTTTAGCCCGTTTTCCTCATTCCTGTTTCATTATGTGTGGTTCAGCTATTTCATGTTGTGTTAGGGTGGTTAGCTCGAGTTTTCGAGCGGTTGTGGAGAGAAATGAGATACTTAGTATCTTAAGTTGGTTTAATAGTTGGAAATGTCAACCGAAAGTTGACTTATAGGTTAATGATCTCGGAATGTAGTTTTTATCATTCAAATAGATTTGTTATGTGATTTGGGACTTAGGAGTGTGTTCGGAATGTTGTTCGGAGGTCCGGAGTAGAATTAGGCTTGAATTGGCGAAAATAGATTTTTGGTGATTTCCGGTCGGCAACGAAAAATTAGCTATCGGAGTCGGAATGGAATTGCGGAAGTTGGAATAGGTTTGTAGCTTCATTAGGGATGTGTGTGCAAGTTTTCAGGTCATTCGGACGTGGTTTGGTTGGTTTCGGCATCGTTGATGAATTTCAGAAGTTTAGAAAAATTTAGGCTTGAATTTCGAGTTAATTTTGTGTTTTATGTTGTTTTGGGTGATTCGAAGGCACAATTAAGTTTGGATGATGTTATTGGATGTGTTGACATGTTTGGTTGAGGTTTCGGGGGCCTCGGGTGTGTTTCGGATGCCCAACGGGACATTTGTAGACTTGAGAAGTTAGCAGATTTTGCTAGTTTTCTAATGCAGAAGAAATGATCTTCGTGATGGCATAGAGGGGACCGCGATCACGTAGGTTTGTTTGGAGCAAAGGCGAGTTGTGTTATTCGATCGTACAGACTGGAACGCGATCGCGTGATTGTGTGCTAGTGTTCTTCGCGAATGCGTGGTCAATGCCGCGTTCGCGTAGAGGTAGCGAGCTATGAGGGGGTGAGGTGAAGTTGTTCTATGCGATCGCATGTGTGGGGACGCGATCGTGTAGGTTTATGAAGCAGTGTTTCGCGACCTAGTGGGTGTTACGCGATCGCGTCAGGCTAATTAAGGGGCAGACCTTTTTGTGCTTCGCGATCGCGAGGCATATTCTTCGATTGTGATGAAGAAAATCTGGGCAGCAGCATTAAAAATCCAAAATCGAGGATTTTAACCCATTTATTTTAATATTTTGAGCTAGAGACCACGGGATTGGGCGATTTTTGAAGGGACTTTCAGAGAATTGATCGGGGTAAGTGTTTCTCACTTGGTTTTGGTTAAACTCCATGATTAGGCCTTTAAGTTCATCATTTAACTTGTGATTTGAGGTAGACAATTTGGTGAAAAATGAGGGAAAATTAGAGAGTTCATTTTGGGGATTTGAATGGCCATTTGATGTCGGATTTTGATGAATTTGATATGGGTAGACTCGTGAGTGTATAAGGATTTCAGTTTTGTTATTTTTATCGAATTTGGAGACGTGGGCCCGGGGGCTGGGTTCAGCCAATTTCGGGATTGTTTATTAAATTTGATAATTTTTGCGTGAGTTTTGTTCTTTTATCATATATTGGTGATACGGTATTGATTTTTGTTAGATTAGATCAATTGGAAGCCGAGTCAAGAGGCAAAGGCATCACGGGTTAGGATTTTGGCCGGTTCGAGGTAAGTAAATATTGTAAATATAGACCTGAGGGTATGAAACCCCGGTATTTTGTATTGTTTTGATAAATTAGGTGACACACATGCTAGGTGACGGGATTGTGGGCGTGCACCGGTAGGGATTGTGACTTGGTCCGTCTCGTAGCGACTATTAAGCCGCGTATTTTATTTGAAATCATATGATATCCTGTATTTTAGAGATTGCTACTATATTTTTGGTTGTATGCCATGTTTGGGGTTTTGTGCCGACCAGTTTGGACCCTCAGGAGTATTTTTACTACTGTCCTCACACTGTTTTGATTAAAATAAATATATTCTCAGTCATGATTTATACTTGTTCACTGTTTATTCCTGTTCATCACTCTACTTTTAAAATAATGAAAGATAATTTTGGGATGAGTCTCCTTGATTTTTACTGAGATGCCCAAGTGGCTTGTGAGGATGATGACTGAGTGAGGCCATGAGCCGGATTTTGAGGATAGTGATGGATCGGGCTGCACGCTGCAGCGTTATATGTATGTATGTATATATGGATCGGACTGCACGTCACAACGAGATATGTTGGATTGGGTTGCACGCCGCAACGAGATATGTTGGATCGAACTGCACGCCGTAGCGACATTGGATCGGGCTGAACGCCGCAACGATATAGCGCTTGGGCTATAGGAGCCCCTCAAGAGTCTGTACACCCCCAATGAGTGCAGTTGACTATTTATTGATCAGGCTGCACGCTGCAACGATTATTATATAGCACCTGTTGAGCGAGAGTGCTGAGTGTGAGTAGTGACTAATGAGAGTTGAGTCATGAGCAGGGACTCATGAGAGTTGAGTCACGAGTGACTGAGAGGCTTGCCCGAGAGGCTTTATTTGTGATCGATACTGTGCCCGAGGGGCTTGTTTTTATGAAACTATTGTTTTCACTCTCCTTTACACTGAGCCCCTATTGATAATGTTGAACAAATGTTTAATACGGGATTTTGAATGGAAAAATTGGTGTTTTTATGAAATATTCGGAATTTGGATTCCTGACCTGATTTATTTATTTCCACTGTTTCTTATTATATGGATTTACATGATTTTAAATGCTCGTCACTGCACTGAAGTCATTAGTTATAATTGCTACTTACGAGTTGGCGTACTCACCTTACTCCCTGCACATTGTGTGCAGATTTAGGTGCTAGGACCGAGTGAGACTTGAATCATCCTCGTTGGAGCATTTGTGCGGAGACTGTGAGGTAGCTGCACGGCGTTCGCAACCCCACCCTTCTCCTTCATGTTTTATCATTATTTACATTTCCTAGACTTGTTGTACTAAGAAAATTGTGTCAGATTTTGTGTTCCTTTTCGTGCTCATGACTGTTGACTCCGGGTTTCGGGATATAGTTTAGATGTTTTTCTGTAATTATCCGTACCTATGAAATGTTAAAAGTGGAAAGTTTTACGATAAATCGAACGATGTTGAATTAAATGAAATGTCCCTTATGTTATGCATAGTAAATTGGCTAGCCTAGTATCACGATAGGCGCCATCACGACCAGTTTAGATTTGGTGTCATGACAAGTTGGTATCAAAGCGTAAGTTACATAGGACTCACCGGTCATGAGAAAGTTTAGTAGAGTCTTGCAGATCGGTATGGAGTTATCTTCGAGAGGCTTCAAAACCCTTAGGAAGAATCTCACATTCTAGAATTCTTGTCGTGCGAATTCATTTATTCAGCCAAAACCCTAACCCTTTGAATTCCTTTCATGTATTCGTATGCGCACGTGAGCGCTCAGTATCAACTGTGCATCGACGATTTGTGATTTCCATAGATGAGCTGTTAGTTTTTTAGCATGTTGATAATGGGCTAGTTTGGAGGACTTGAGGCCGGATTTTGTCTGTGGCTTGAGTGCTGAGATTTGTTTTGTGCGAGCACATGCATTTGGGGACTTATATGTATGTTTGTGTCCTTATTAATGGGATTTTGTGACTAGATGACTATGTGGTGAGTGTGATTTGATGCTGAGATGTGTTTAGGTTGCATGATTGTGACAAAAAGGACTGGCGGGAGATGTAGCAAGAACTATTGAGTATTTGACTTCTGTCTTGAGTTAGCATATGGCCTCGAGTTGTGTGTGTATTGAAGGACCTATCATGTAGTTTAGTTGTGGAGTGAAGTGGACCTTCCTGTTGTATTCTGAGTTCCTGGTGATGTCTTCTGGGCTGACCAATGCCCCACCAGTGTTCATGTATTTGATTAATAGCGTATACCAACCGTAATTGTACTTCTTCATTGTATTCATTGATGGAATCCTGGCATACTGACGTAGCCTGGAGAAGTATACTCAGCATTTGGGGATGGTATTATAGGGATTCAAGGAGGAGAAGCTTTATGCAAAGTTCTCCAAGTGTGAATTTTGGTTCAGTTCAGTAGCATTCTTGGGACACGTGGTGTCCAATGAGGGTATCCATGTGGTCATGCAAGTGTGGAGAGAGCTTTCAAAAGCTCAAGAGTGCTTTAACCACAGCTCCAGTGTTAGTTCTGCCATCAGCTTCAGGATCTTATACCGCATATTGTGATGCCTTAAGGGTAGGTGTTGGTTGTGCAGGAGGGTAAAAGTGTTTGCGTGATAGCTATGATTTTAGGAAGGGTATATAGATTTATCAGTTTGAGGCTAAGCAGGCGGGGTTATCTCCCGTAGAGTGTCCTGAGGTTGTGTGATCCTTATGTGGTTTTGTAGCAAGTTCTCTTTTTCCAGTAAATAATATATGCTGCAATTTGAGTTTTGGTCGCTTGTTGAAGTAAGCTCGGCTATTACAATGGTAAATACGGGATTTGCAGATGATTTGAGATATTAGATGGTTTGTGTTATATGAGCTATGAAGGATTTAGTTAAATCTCACTATGGTATTGTGGCGGTGTTAGCGTATGGGCATTATGAGCTTTTGTGTGTTTTGACCTATGGCTATGAGCTAAGAGGGGGAGCCTGATATTGATAAGTTGAATGCGTGACTATGCAATGTATTGGTGTCAGTTCGAGGTATAGTGGTAAATCAATTGTGACCTGCAGAGGTGGAGTTTGAGAATGACTCGAATAATGGAAATTTTGGATACATGAATGTACTCTATGGGTAGATGTGTTTTATTGAATGATTGAGTTGTAATTGTAAATGGTGCAGTGTGTGCGGAGTAGGAATATTCTTGGTTGCTTCGAAGTGTGGATTACTTCCTAATATGATGTTGTGCAAATAGGGCCAAGGTCGTTTGATCAGTTAATTGAGATTTGTGTAGAGTGGATGACTCTCGAGAATGGTTCTGATGGATTCAGGACTATATGTAACAATTGGGAATCTTCAAGGTGTTTACTTGGCTAGAACTGAGACTTACGTTGGGGGGGGGGTGTCAAGACTTGTGGCATTTCTGCATTATCAAAGATTTCACATATCAGAATCGGGAAAGTGAAGGTAATGGATTTAGATTCCCAGGAAATCTCTTCAGGGTAAGCATTTTGAATGTGGTAATTTTGGGGATATTTGAGAGAGTATTCAGCGACTTACGAGCCTTAGACTGTACAATTTTATGCTTGGGTCTGGTGTGGTAAGTATGGGTTAAGAATTGCGGTATTATGGCGAGGAGAAGTATCAATTCGAAGGTAATTCAGAAGGAGCTTGGATTAATAGGATAACTTGGTAGTAGGTCGGAACAGCATGGTAAGGGATATGATTCGTCCTTTGGGTGTTTATGAGGTAATGAGTTTCTACAGGTGTTCCTAGGAATGCTCTTCGGATTTGGTGACCTGCGTAGCTTGGTTGAGTTAGAAGGATTCAGTCATGTCGGTTCGGTGTCGTACAAATGGGATTTAGAGAGTTTTGGATGGTTTTTACTATGGTTAGGGATGTATATTTTTTACTGGCGTGAGGAGCAGGTGATGTATAGTGATTTTTCTTCTAGATGGGATCAAATATAAAGTTCTTGGCTAGTTGGGTACGTAGTTTCTTGTGGCTCAGAAGGGATTATGAAGTTCTCATATTTATCATAGGATGGCATGGTGTATGCGGTATGTTGAGTAGGGTTGAGATTTGCATGTGTGAGGTCACGGTTTAGTTTTGGAAGGAAGGTCATAAATTCTTAGGCAGCATGGATAGTTTCAGATGACTAGGTAAATGATATCACTAATTGGTGTGGCTTGATGAAGGTGTTCATTTCAGAAAGGGAAATGTGTTTGAGTTAAGGGTGCTTCATTGGTATTGCGGCGCTCACTTGTTGGATCGACTGCTTATATTCAAGTTTGCATGGCGGCACAGAAGAATTTTAGGGGTATCCCTCGTGGAATGATTTAGTATTAGAGGTGTGTTATATATTCGAGTGGTAGAGTTGGGATCAGATATGGTGATTTGTGCGCTTCATGGACTTCGAGACTGAGAGTTCTCATAAATAGGTTATTTTTGGTTGTGGACTGCGAAGATGCGAGTAGATCTAGACATATGCTAGTATGTGCCATGATTTAGTCATTGTGAACTTCCGGAAAGTTATCTATCTGTTGCGGGTGATCAGGGTTGATTTAGGGTTCATCGGTAGGCCCAATATGGGTGTGTGTTCAGCACCGGGACGAAATTGTTGACGCCGAATTTCTCTTGTGGAGGGATGTACCATTCGATTGTCATGGAGCATATTCGTGTTCTGGAGTGATCTATGAGTTACCCTGCGGTGTTGCGCGGAGTTATGATTGTTGGTTATATGCACATATGGTGCGGTTCTATTTCGGATTTATAGCGGGATTTGAGTAAGTTAAGTAATTGGGTATTGCGGGATTGAGACGTATTGGTTATGCTCTTTCGGGTTTGTGTGGCATGGTATCGCCCGATTCCCCGTGGTTATGGCAATGCACTTTGAGTACTTGATGTCGAATTGCGCATGGTTATTGCGCATGGCTCTACTAATAATGTTGAACAAATGTTTTATAAGAGATTTTAAATGAAAAAGTTTGAGTTTTTATGAAATATTCGGAATTTGGATTCCTGACCTGATTTATTTATTTACACTGTTGTTTATTATATGGATTTACATGTTTTTAAATGATTGTCACTGCACTCAAGTCTTTAGTTATAATTGTTACTTACTGAGTTGGCGTACTAACAGATTCAGGTGCCAGGACCGAGTGAGCTTGATTCATCCTTGTTGGAGCATTTGTACGGAGACTGTCAGGTAGCTGAACGGCGTTCGCAGCCCCACCCTTCTCCTTCCTGTTTTGTCGTTATTTACATTTCCTAGACTTGTTGTACTAAGAAAATTGTGTCAGATTCTGTGCTCTTTTTTGTGCTCATGACTGTTGACTCCGGGTTTTGGGATATAGTTTAGATGTTTTTCTTTAATTATCCGTACCTATGAAATGTTAAAAGTGGAAAGTTTTACGATAAATCGAACGGTATTGAATTAAATGAAATGTCCCTTATGTTATGCACAGTAAATTGGCCAGTCTAGTATCACGATAGGCGCCATCACGACCAGTTTCGATTTGGGGTCGTGATAAGTTGGCATCAGAGCCTAGGTTACATAGGACTCACCGGTCATGAGAAGGTTTAGTAGAGTCTAGCGGATCGGTATGAAGACGTCTGTACTTATCTTCGAGAGGCTGCAGAACCCTTAGGAAAAATCTCACATTCTTGAATTCTTGTCATGCGAATCCATTTATTCAGCCAAAAGCGTAACCCTTTGAATTTGTTCATTTTAAAATATTTCTGAGTCAAAATTTTCAAATTACGTACTTTGTGTTGTGTCTAGTACTCCATGCATCCAACATCTTATGTATACTAGTGAGGGTATGCCCGAGCTATGCTTGGTCCCAACACCTAGTTAGTTTTGTTGTTAATATTACTTTCAGATGTCACTCGCTAACGCATTTTAATCTACCATGTTGGTTCTGCATATGGTCATATATTATACCTTCGAGGTCTATTTACAATAGGTTGGCCATCCTTTTTGGTGAATTCATGAGCAACCCTACCTATAAGTATTACAATATCAAGATTAGACCATAAATCCATACAATATTTTAGACACCACAGATAATATGTATCAGATTACAAATGACCCCACAGAAGTGGGAGAAGGGGATTACGCTAGCCGTCATAAGAATAACTTAGTGAAAAGGTAGATGAGGTTTCTGAATTATAAATCACAATACGTTAATGCTTTTTTCAAATTTGTAAATAATAAATACTATATTTACTCCAACCGGTTTGGAAATAAACACATTACTTTACTGCAACTGACTGAAGAAAACCATGAAAGCAATTAGGTAAATTTATAGTAAAGCTATCAATACTAAATAGAAAAGAACTTTGGTGGATAAGAAATATCCAAGAATGTTAAATTTGCCTTGTAATAATACCAAGCATACAATTCAAGATTCAAGCCTAAACTCTACGGTACATCCTAGCTATA
>ML298581.1:60866-79908 GCA_005239495.1 Nicotiana undulata | reverse complement strand
ACCCTGCTACTTCTCAAGCGGGAGGGGGAGTCCAGACCCCTACCGCTCAGGCCACAGGTCAGGTAGCAGCATCACGTCATACCCCAGGCACACCGCCTGTGGGTGGGGTTCAGCCCGTAGTAGCGGCCCCAGAGCCCAGGCCAGTTGTAGAGGGTGACCAGCAGAAAATGTTGGATAGATGGACCCGACTTCGCCCTCCAGTCTTCAGGGGTGAGCAGGGTGAGGATGCTCAGATTTCATCGATAGGTGCAGGGACAAACTGCACAACATGAGGATTTTGGAGTCCCATGGAGTGGATTTCACCACATTTTAGTTGGAGGGCAGAGCTCGCAGGTGGTGGCAATCATATATTCTCAGCCGACCAGCAGATTCTCCTCCTGTCACTTGGGTACAGTTCGTGCAGGTGTTTCTAGACAGATATATTCCACCCTTTGAGAGGGAAGAGTTGTGGCGTCAGTTTGAGCAGCTAGAATAGGGGCAAATGACAGTTACATATTATGAGGCCAGATTTTCAGAGTTGTCACGCCATGCACTTATGATATTGCCTACCGATGTCGAGAGAGTGCGACGGTTTGTGGCCTGGCTGCATTCAGATATTAGGGCCACCATGGCCCGAGAGGTGGAGATGGGTACTCCTTACCATCTTGTAGTGGAGATAGCTCGACGGATTGAGAGGTATCGGTTGAGGAGCAGGAACAGGGTCAGCCGGGTCAGTGGGACAAGAAGGCTAGGTTCTCAGGGGATTTCAGGGATGCTCCGGCTAGGAGCAGAGGTCAGATCGGGGGAGGTCAGCCCTGCAGGATTCCATATTCAGCACCTCCAGTACCTCTTCGAGGTGATTCAGCGAGGCCTCAATTCAGTGCCATGCCAGAGCGTTCCTATCGTCCTCAAGCCACTCAGGGTTCACCTAGTGGTTACTACAGTCGCCAGAGATCCTCCGATTCTTATTTCAGTGCTATGCCCGAGGGTCCACATCGCTTTTTGGCTCTTCAGGGGTCTTCCTCTTCGGGGCAGCAGGCTATGGTACTTAGAGGTTGCTTTGAGTGTGGAGATCTAGGTCATATGCATAGATAGTGTCCCAGGCTTCGGGGCAAGGCAGTGCAACAAGGTTATCATCCTATGGGTCCGGCACAACATGTCCGGCCACCTAGAGGTAGAGGACAGGTCGGCAGGGGTCGTCCTAGAGGGGGAGGCCGGTCAGGGGGAGGTCAGTTAGTTCCCGTTCACTCTGGGGGAGTTCAGTCTTCAGGAGCCTCAACCAAATTTTATGCCATTCCGGCCAAATCAGATGCAGTGGCCTCAGACGCCATAATCACAGGTATTATCTCAGTATGTTGTAGAGAGGCTTCGGTACTATTTGATCCAGGATCCACGTATTCATATGTTTCAGTACTATTTGCTCATTTTCTGGATGTTCCTCGTGAGTCCTTGGGTTCTCCTATATATGTGTCCACTCCTGTGGGCGATTCTGTGGTGGTAGACCGGGTCTATCGGTCTTGTGTGATCACTTTCTGCGGTTTCGATACCAGAGCAGATCTTTTATTGCTGGATATGATAGATTTTGAGGTTATCCTAGGCATGGATTGTCTATCTCCTTATCATGCTGTGTTATATTGCCATGCCAAGACAGTCACTTTAGCCATGCCTGAGTCGCCTAGGCTAGAGTGGAGAGGTTCTTCAATTAGTGCATCCAGCCGAGTCATTTCCTTCATGAAGGCTCGGCATATGGTCGAGAAGGGTTGTTTGTCTTACCTTGCTTATGTGCGGGACACCACCGCCGAGTATCCAACCATTGATTCAGTGCCGGTGGTATGAGGGTTTTCAGACGTATTTCCTTCAGATCTTCCAAGCATGCCTACAAATCGAGATATTGATTTCTGTATTGATTTAGCTCCAGATACTCGGCCTATTTCCATTCCTCCGTATCGTATGGCTCCTAAGGAGTTTAAAGAGTTAAAGGAGCAACTTGAGGAGTTGTTGTCTAAGGGGTTCATCAGGCCGAGTGTGTCGCCGTGGGGTGCTCCAGTCCTATTTGTGAAGAAGAAGGATGGGTCTATGCGGATGTGTATTGATTACCGCCAGCTCAATAAGGTTACTACTAAGAATAAGTATCCTCTGCCGCGCATCGATGATTTGTTTGATCAGTTGCAGGGTGCTCATGTGTTTTCCAAGGTTGATTTGAGATCGGGTTATCATCAGTTGAAGATTCGGGCTTCAGATGTTCCGAAGACTGCATTTCGTACCAGATATGTCCATTATGAGTTCCTGGTGATGTCCTTTGGTTTAACTAATTCCCCAGCCGCATTCATGGACTTGATGAATAGGTNATTGAGGCGGTTCAGAGTTGGCCGCATCCTACTTCAGCTTCAGAGATCAGGAGTTTCTTCGGCCTAGCAGGCTATTATCGCCGATTCGTGGAAGGGTTATCTTCTATTGCAGCTCCATTGACCAGATTGACTCAGAAGAATACCCCGTTTCGGTGGTCCGACGAGTGTGAGGCGAGCTTTCGGAAGCTCAAGTAATCTTTGACCTCGGCACCAGTTCTAACATTTCCTACCGAGTCTGGGATGTATACTGTGTATTGCGACGCTTCACGCGTCGGGTTGGGATGTGTGTTGATGCAGGACGGGAGAGTTATTGCTTATGCTTCGCGTCAGCTGAAGGCTCATGAGAAGAATTATCCTGTGCACGACTTGGAGTTGGCGGCGATTGTTCATGCTTTAAACTTTTGGAGGCAATATTTGTATGGTTTGTCGTGTGAGGTCTACACTGACCACCGCAGTTTGCAGCATTTGTTCAAGCAGAGGGACCTTAATTTGAGGCAGCGGAGATGGCTTGAGTTGTTAAAAGACTATGATCTCACTATTCTGTATCACCCGGGCAACGCGAATGTAGTAGCAGATGCTTTGAGCAGGAGGGCGATGAGTATGGGTAGATTGGCCTACATTGCGACTGAATAGAGATCTTTAGCCTTGGACATTCAGTCCTTGGCCAATCGCCTTGTGAGATTGGACCTTTTGGAGCCTCGTCGAGTTTTGGCTCGTGTAGTTGCTCAGTCTTCATTGTTGGGGGAGATTAAGGCTCGACAATTTGATGATCCATGCCTTGCAGAGCTTCGGGATACTGTGGTCCAAGGCAGGGCCAAGGAGGTTACTTTGGGCGAGGATTGTGTTTTGAGGCTCCAGGACCGTTTATGTGTTCCTAATATTGATGACCTGAGGAAGAGAATTCTAGAAGAGACCCACAGTTCTCGGTATTCTGTTCATCCGGGTGCGATGATGATGTACCATGATTTGAAGCAGCACTACTGGTGGAGGCGGATGAAGAAGGATATAGTGCAGTATGTGGCTAGGTGTCTCAATTGTCAGCAGGTCAAGTACGAGCACCAGAGGCCAGGAGACTTGTTTCAGCAGATGCCCATTCCTGAGTGGAAATATGAGCGCATCACTATGGACTTCGTAGTTGGGCTTCCACGGACTTTGCGGAAGGTTGACGCGGTTTGGGTCACTGTGGATAGATTTACCAAATCGCCGCATTTCATTCCGGTGGCCACTACTTATACTACAGAGAGGCTGGCTCAGATTTATATTCGGGAGATAGTCCGGTTGCACGGTGTGCTGGTGTCCATTATATCAGATCGAGGTCCTCAGTTCACCTCGCACTACTGTAGAGCATTGCACAGTGAGATGGGCACTCAGATAGATCCTAGCTTAGCATTTCACCCTCAGACTGATGGTCAGTCGGAGCGTACAGTTCAGATATTGGGGGATATGCTCAGCGCATGTGTGCTTGATTTTGGGGGTCAGTGGGACCAGTTCTTGCCTTTGGTGGAGTTTGCATAAAATAACAGTTATCAGTCCAGCATCGAGATGGCTCCATTCGAGGCTTTATATGGTCGGAGATGTCGTTCTCCTATCGGGTGGTTTGAGCCTGGCGAGGCCAAGTTATATGGCACAGATCTGGTGAGCGATGCTTTGGATAGGGTGAAGATTATTCAGGAGAGACTCCGCACAGCTCAGTCCAGACAGAAGAGTTACGCAGATCAGCGGGCGCGTGATGTAGCATTTATGGAGGGAGATAAGGTTATGTTGAAGGTTTCGCTGATGAAGGGCGTTATGAGATTCGGGAAGAAGGGCAAGCTGAGCCCCAAGTTTATAGGCCCTTTTGAGGTGTTGAGGCGAGTCGGGGAGGTTGCTTATGAGCTCGCTTTACCTCCCGCCTTATCAGGAGTTCATCCGTTTTTTCATGTATCCATGCTCCGGAGATATCATGCCGATTTCTCTCACGTGCACTACTAGAAATTGGGCCTATGGGAACAGTTTGTTGGCAACGGTTGATATAACCGTTGCTATAGATGGTCTATTGCAACAGTTATAACCGTTACAGTAGGGTATAGAACTTCTTGAGACGCTTTTGTTACTAAACCGTTGCAGTAGTGTTGAAACCGTTCCATTAGCCTTTCCTATTGCCACGGTTTTCAAACCGTCACAGTAGATATATCTACGGGAACGGTTGTCTAAAAATAAAATCTATTAAAGTACTTTGAGACCTTATGTTGCTTAGTCGAAATTGATAGTTGAATCCAAAACATGTCATCCTAAAGAAGAATCCATCGTTTTAAAGCGACAATATAGAGGTTTATTTTGCCTATGAAGGTCGCAAATCTGGACTTTAAAGAACATACCATTTTCTTCTATCCGCTAGGTCCCATTTCACCGGTGAAGGTCGCCGATCTGAGCTCCCAAAGAACTCATTGTTTTCTTCCACAACTAGGTCTATTATCGAGCAAAGCCAAATGCCTTTCACATTTAGTTCCTTTCGGGTTAGTGATTTTCATATTTACTGCAGTTTTGTTTTTGAGGTTTTGGGAGTTTCTTCTAATTTGTTCAATTTTATTTCATCAAGATAGTGAGTAGACTTACTGGATTATCTCCTCCTATTGTGAATACCTAATTTTTTGCGAGATGGGCTGTTTGTTTAGTTGTATGTAAAATTATGCTTACTCAAAATATGCCATGCACATTAACTATTCGACAAAATATCGACCCGTTAGCGATAGTTACTCAAAATCTATTTGTTGCTTGAATGTATCTAGATTTACAAATATTTATATTAGCCTGAATGTAATATTGATTCTCTGTTCTCTTTATACGAATATTGGTTGACCAAATAAGACATTATCAATTATAGTTCATTTGGAAGTTGTACTCTTTATAGTCTTTAAATCATCCAATTCATGGCTATATCATTTTTACATTGGGAAAAATCAAAAGAGTAGTTCCTTTGTTGGGAATGGAATATGTCATTAGTCATCTGGAAATACAAATTTGAACTGCATATTGCAATTGCTACTGGAGGTTTAAAGATTTGTCTAAACCGAAGTTTACTTTGATGCTTTTTAAAACTTTGAAAGATTGAAATTTTACACTTATTATGAGTATATGACAAAGGGAAAAGATGAGTTCTGTTTATTGGGGTGATGTCTAATGGTTTAACTTTATTTTTCTCAGATTTGTACAAGGAGGCTTGAAATGATCCTTTTTATCTGTTGGTAGGATTATTTCTTTTGTGTTAGACTGAAAACTAATATTCCATTTATTTAGTGTTAGGGGTACTGCTAAGAGTTAGATTTGATTAATTCCAAAAAAGCTTAGTTACATCTACGAGTTTATCCAATCTATTTATTCATTTTCTCACATTACTTTGCTGAGTTGACGACATGAAAAAGTCATCTTTAACAAAAGAAATATGATGTTGCCATGCCTTCCCTTAAGATTTGCAATAGCTTCCATTCTCACCCTCTTTCAATGCAGGGGAAGTTGAGGTAGTCTCGCCAGGCCTGACTGTGACTTCCATTTGCTATACCGATTTATGACTAGAATGTGTTTTCCTTCAAGTGTGTGCTTACAATTGCAAATTGATGGTGAATTTTAGATGCAAGAGTGCTAATGCATACGTTGTGCTCTTCAACTTTTGAAGATTACACAACTTACGAGATATTCACTTGTCTACTAGAATGTTATTACCTATTGGCTGCTATATTGTAGTGACCTAGAAATGGCGTGATTTACCTTTTCGCTTCATCCGTATAAGTTTGATTGAGCTTAGATATCTTCTCATATCATATTTGATTTTCTGATTTGTAATCGATTTGTCATGAATGACTTGTCAATTCTAGTTCTAAGGAGATTTTCTTGTTCCTAAATCCTAGTTATAGTTATGTGGAGCCTAATAGAAAGTTGTACTGAAAGGAGCATTTTGTGGGCATTATGGTCGGGGACTTACTTTTTGTTGTTTCTTGATGTGCTACTAGGTGGACGAAGAACGTAAAAGTTAAGTGAACGCACGACGTGCTCTTAGGAAATGTCATGACTCAAATAGCTGTTGGCATGCTGCTCGCTGCACCAAGAAGCATAACTTATTAGTTGCTGCTATGAAGACCACGATGTTTAGTGTCATCAGCTACATCCCACAAATAGCTGTTAAAGAAATCTCTAGGGCATATAAAAGAGGTTTGGTCACGGCAGAAAAGGCGGAAGATGCTTCTGATTTAAGGTGAATGAAGGAGTTAGGAATGATTACGTGTAGTTGTCGCGGTCCCTATGAACTAGTGTGCTCATACTTTTAACTTCCTAAAAAGGTTTAGTACTACTTTGTGACTTGGTAACTCTTTTCTGAAGATTAGTAATCCAAATTTCACAAAAAATTTGATAAATTTAAGTCTTGTTTCTAACTTGTAGTTCTTTCTATACTTTTGTATATAGTAGCATCATAAGCAACAATGGAATCAGATGCTATCGAATTTATGCTAAGACTTTTTGATAGCAAACCGTCACAACCAATAGTGCAAGAATCTGCAGCTAAGGGTATTTTACAGAGGTTACCTGCTGGCCATTTGCATAATTTTGGATTCAAGATTATCTCGAAGGTACCATACTACTATCTTCTTGGTTTTTTCAATTCTGGGTCTATCTCATTGTCCCTTTATTTTGTGGAATTGGTAATTCGTAGTTTCTACTTAAGGTTCACTACTACTCTTGATTTAATTAATAGATAAAGGCTCAAAATCGCTGAAAATATCATTTCTTGAAGAATTAGTTGACTGTTTCGATTATAACACAAATAGAATATGTATGTGTTCTTCAGTGTGGATCTTAATGTTTTGTCCTCGTTGTTAAGTGAGGGAAATTTATGGTTGATTTGTGTTTTTTGTGTGAACTTTTAGTTCATTAATAAGTTCAAAATTACGAGACACTGCTTTGCAAAGTCTCGGGGCCTTCAGCTTAAAACTTGAACAAAAGCTTCCATTCATGCCCAACAATTTGCAATTTAAGGACATTTCAGTAAAATCCACTTACATATTTTCAGAAATATCCGTGAAAGCTCGAAGCAAAACCATTTAGAGTAGAAAAGGTCATTAAAAGTAAAAATTAGACCTTCAAGAGTACCACTACATACAATATTTTCAGTGAATCCTCAAGCAAACACAGTTCATGAAGCTGAAAAGTTTATTGTTTAGCACACTATGCTGGACTCATATCGTCAGACGTCAGCAGAAGCCGCAAGAAGGGCTGGAACACATTATTTCCCTCTTATTTTAACTTTGATTGTTATCTTTACATATTTATCCTAATTTCTTGATACTACGCATAAAAAAAAGTTAGACTAAATTAACTAGTTTGTAAGTTCATCTCTAGAAACCTTCCATTGACATCTTTGGTGCTATTTGAAAATTACTAAATTGAAATTCCTAACTTCCGATATTTATTAATTTACTTGGTATTGAGCCTCCAGGAATCATGAAAAGTACCTATATTCCTATGATAATAATGAAGGAATATACTACCTCACAGCAGTGCTATAATTTTAACATGAATTGAATTCAACTCATTGTAAAGCTACTCATTATCTTGTTAAAGCTGTTCGTTTTATTCTTAATTGTGTAAGAATATGCTAAGTTCAATCGCTAGAAATTACTTATTGAAACTAATTGATGGATATGAATATGCAAAGATGGATATGAAACTATCTGAGTTTGTTTATGATTTATTGCTATGTAATATAATCTGATAAAGATTATTCTTTTTCATGGTTTTGTAGGTAAAACAAATAACCAACAGGTTGATGAAAGCCATGAAGACCTTACTTATGAATATTGGTTGATAATTCCTAGACCTTTAAAATGTTTTAGGAATCTTTTAATTCAGAACTCTTAGAAACCTCACACTAAACTCTTCAATTATTAAAATGCTTGTTGTATTTCTCGGATTGTTGAGTTTGTATCTTTTCCAATTTATATAAATTTTAGTATCTACGATATTCTATTTAGGTAAATTAATATTGTAAAACAGCACCAAAATAACTGTTGCAATAACCTAAAATACCGTTGCAATAGCCAAATAAACATGTTGCCATAGATCAGAAACCCGTTACAACAAATAACCGTTCCAATAGTCTATCCAACCGTTGCAATAGTATTCTTTATTGTAACGGTATCAGAAGCGTTGCATTAGACAGGTTATTGTAACGGTTCCACAACCGTTGCAAGAAACCGTTGCAATAGACCTACTGCAACGCGATCTGGTGAAACGGTTCATTAACCGTTGCAATAGGCCTATTGCAACGGTTTTGGTTCCTATTGCAACAGATTTTGAACTGTTCCAATAGGCCTATTTTCTAGTAGTGGTGATTGATTTCAGCACTATTCAGTTAGATGAGAAGTTGGGCTTCGAGGAGGAGCCAATTGCTATTATTGATAGGCAGGACCGCCAGTTGATGTCTAAGAGAATTTCTGCCGTAAAGGTCCAGTGGAGGGGCCAACCAGTCGATGAGGCGACTTGGGAGTCCGAGGAGGACATGCGGAGCAGGTATCCACAGCTATTCAGCACTTCAGGTACGATTCGACGCCCGTTCGAGGACGAACATTGGTTTTAGAGGGGGAGATTGTGATGAACCAAAAGGTAATCTTATGTAAATTTAATTATGTCTGTGTTCCGAGGCCCCGAAAGCCTCCGTTAATCTCACATCGATGTGCGTGTGCAACCCGGACGCGTAGCCGGGAAGCCTTTATGCGGAAACTTGATAAAGAGTTGAATTTATCATAATTAATTGAATAAAGTCGACTTTGGTCAAATTTTTTGGTAAACGGACCCGGACCCGTGATCTGGCGGTCCCGGAAGTCCGTAGGAAAATATGGGACTTGGGCGTATGCTCGGAATCGAACTCCGAGGACCCAAGTCCGAGAAATGAATTTTAAAGAAAATTATTTTCTGAAAATAATAAAGGCTTATGAAAATGAACCTCGATGTGAAACCTTTGCTCCCAGGTCTGTATTATGGTTCCGGAGCCCGAAACAGGTTCAATATGTGTTATTTAAGTTATCTGGGAAATTTGGTAAGAAACGGACTTGATTTGACGGGTTTCGGATAAAAAATGGAAAATTTAGAGTTAATGATGTTTTGAGGATTTTCATAGAAATTGAAATTTGGTTTGGAACGTGTTTTTATGTTACCCATGTCCGAATGAAATTCCGAGACCGGGAATAGTTCCGTTATGTCATTTATGACTTGTCTGAAAAATTTGAAATAATTCCGAGTAGTATAGGCCGGTTAGGCGCATTGAAATGAATTCTAGAATCTTAAGTTCTTAAGCTTGATTCAATTTGGTTTTGGGGTTGAATTCTAAGTTTCGTTGTTGTTTTTCACGTTCCGGAAGTTCGAGCGAGTCCGTATCATGAATACAGACTTTCCGGTGCTTTTGGACGGGGTCCCGATGGGCTCGGATGAGTTTTGGACCCCCGGGAGCTAAGTTGGAAAAACCAGATTTTTGCTGTCTGGTTTCCTTCTTCGCGATCGCAGAAGGTGGGTCGCAATCGCGGAGAAAGAATTTGGCTGGGCTGCTGATTGTTCTTCGCGATCGGAGCTTCCTCTTCGCGATCGCGGAAGGTTGGGCCCTTAGCCTTCGCGATCGCAGCCCCATCCTCGCGATCACATAGTGTCAAGTCAGGGCCGGGGCACAGTTACTCTTCGCGATCGCAGTGAAGGAATACCTGGGCAGTTTTATTAAATACGAGACTTAGCCTATTTCCTCCATTTTCATCTTCCTCCTAAGTCTTTAAAGAGCTCTTCAAGGAACTTTCCACCACTGTTATTGAGGTAAGTAAATCCCATGGTTTTACTAGTTTCAAACATCAATTCCTAGTTAAATTCCCTACTAAATTATCAAAAATCATGAAATTAGGTAGTAATTTTAGGGCTCTTGAGGATTTTGTGATTTTCCGTTTTAGGCCATGAATTCAAGTAGAAATCACACCTTAATGATCCTTAGGCTATGGGTGAGTGATCCCTTCGAGAATTTTCGGAATTTGAACATGCGGGACCGGGGATTGGAATTTGAGAATTCTTCAAGAATAGCGATTTTATTGAACAACTAAGATAATTTCCCCCATTGTGCATGCATTGATTTAATTGTACACCTTTTTGTTAGTTGCGAGTCCTCGGGTGTAAAGTTCAGAATTTCGGGCGCAATTGTGGCCCAAGAGGTAGATTCGACACGAGGTGAGTCTCCTTTCTAACCTTGTAAGAGGGAATTGTCCCCATAGGTGATGTATATGCTATGTGTAAATTGTTTGGGGGCTACGTACGCACCAAGTGACGAGAGTCCGTACGTAGCGGCTATCATTGTTATGTCCGGGTAGTTAGACCCACATCATGTCTTATATGCTTTCTTGTAATGCTTTATATGATTCATTGTGACGCCATATGTACTATGAGATCATGTTTTGTATAGTATTGTTCCTCTGAGGCTTTGTGGAAATTGTTGAATTGAAAGGAATTTGTTATGGAAAGTAAGTTTTATAAGATATTGTGTGTGCATGTGACCGCTTCGCAATTTACATTCCGCGAGTGATGTGTGATTTCCCCCACTCTTATGGGAGCGGGTCGTACGCCACGGCAGATTGAAAGGTGCACTTTTGGGATGGGCCGGTCGATCCCCAGCAGTGCACAGAGATGATATAATTAAGAATGCCCTCTTGGTACGGGCCGTTCGATCCTCGGCAGTGCATGGACGAAGTTGTACTATGTATTGATATGGTTACATTTAAAGACGCACTTTTGGGACGGGCCGATCGATCCTCGACAGTGCGTAGATATGATTATGGTAAGCATGCACTTTTGGGACGGGCCGGTCGATCCCCGACAATGCATAGCTATTTTTCCTTATGACTCCGGCCAGTTGTCTTATTCCTGTGTGCGCATGATTATTTGAAATTGTTTCATGGATTTTCATTTGTATGAGATATTCTGGGGAAAAGAAAGTGGCCATTGTTATTGTTCCAGTATTTTTCTTGGATTCTTGTGCTTTATACATAATTGCTACTCACCGTCTTACATGCCTACTACTTTTATTTTACCATCGTTATATCATATTGTTGGACCTTAGTGAGTGTCAAGTCGACCTCTCGTCACTACTTCTTCAAGATTAGACGGGATACTCACTGGGTACATATTGATTTTAATATGTACTCATGCTGCACTTCGGTACTTAACTGCACAGGCTCTGAGGCTGGTGCATCTGGTTATCATACCAGATCCTAATAGTGACCGTAGCGGACTTGACTTCACGGTGAGCTGCTTCCTCTGGCGATCCCCAGCAGCACCATGGAGTTTCATTTTCTCTTGTTTCCCGTCTATTCATGCAGCCCGCGGGATTGTATGTATTATTATCCTTTGTATATTCCGTTAGTATGCCCATGACACTCGTGACACTAGTTCCTGGCACACACGTAGTGTATATTTTGGGACTGGGGTTGTATATGCATACATATGCTTTATTTTGGCCATGTATTGTTATGATTTTATTTTCATATCAAGCTATCTGTTTAATTATTTTAAATTGGTAAAAATTGACTTTTTTATACAAATGGGAAGGGTAACACCTAGTGTAATTCATATTGGCTTGCCTAACCCCGTCGTTGGGCGCCATCACGACCCGAATTAGGATTTTGGGTCGTGACTTGCCCAAAATCAGAATTGTTCTGTTCTGATTTTGGGCGAGTGTGGTGGGAATGCAAAGCAAACAATTTGGCTAAATTTGCAAGGAACAATCCAATATGATACCTAACGGAGTTTAAGACGAAGAGAAGTGGTTTGCCGCTAGGATCGCCAGCCTTCAACAGAACGCTTTTTACATGCATCGCGCTCTTGACTCGAGCAATCTGAAAGATGAATTGAAATACTCGACTTAGATGCTATCGGAGCTACGAACTTTCAAACTTTCTTGTCACAATACTACGGGCTATATATGCGGACATTTGATGAATCGAGGAAGCTAGAGATATTCTTCAAGGAGGAGAGAAAGCGTGGTTGCTCTATTGTCGACTTGTATGAGCTCGTGCAGCATGCTGGCAACATTTTGCCCAGATTGTATCTCCTTTGTACTGTGGAGTCAGTGTAAATCAAAACAAAGGAGGCTCATGCCAAGGATCTTCTCAATTATCTGGTGGAAATAAGTTGTAGCATACAACATCCATTACGTGGGCTCTTCCCTGATGAGTACCACTTAAAAACTCTTGAAACATTACTAGATGCTTGCCCCCAGTTTCAGATACGAGTGGGTTGGAGGTGAAATTGAATGGAAAAGTTGTAATTGAGCAGTGAGTGGCCTGCGAAGTTGAGGTAAGTGTTTGGTCTAAGTTTGACTTGAGGGAATAAGACTCCCACTTGTTTGTTATGTGAATTGAAATGGGTGTGGTGTATAGGTGAGGTGACGAATATCTATGCACTACCCAAATTGTTTGTTAAACATGATCCCATTTTCCGTTCCCCACTTATTTGATTATTGTCTTAATTGTTATGTGTTCATTATTGTTTCTATGACTATTTGGCCTTATTAATTTGCTGTTAGATATTGTTGTAACTATTTTGAAAAAAGTATTGGTTGTTTGAGCTGGTTTCCTTGTGATATAAAACGGTTGAGAGATTTGGCGTTGCTTTTACGAAATAAATATATATAGTTTGATGTTCCTGTTGGTTTCATGGTTGAGAGAATATTGATGAAGTTATGAAAAAAATGCAACTTATTATTTTTAATTGTTGAGACAAGAATATTGTGAAAGGCTTGGCCTGAATTGTGAAATTATTAATAAATTGATATGATATGTCTGGTGGAAGCGGGTTGTACGCCGCAACAAGGAGTGATAAGTGTGGACAGATGGGATCGGGTTGCACGCCGCAACAGGAGTAATAAGGGTGATATTTTTAGGGAGGACAGGTGGGAGCGGGTTGCACGCCGCAACAAGGAGCGATAAGGGAGGACATCTATATTTTACTGATATTTAAAGAAAAAGAAAATAAAGGTTTTGAAAAGCTAAAATGTTTATTATAATATTCTTTATACATTTTGGCACTATTTTTATTTAAAGTTAAAGTTTGGAAAAATTTGGAAATTTATTTGAGAATTGATTATAGCTGAGACCTGAAAAAGGCTGTTGAGTTATTTTATTTTTGTTGCAACATTTATTTATCTATTTGTTTATATTTCTTTCTTTCTTTATTATTTATTATTGTTACCGCTTATATTGTTAAAGCCCCGCCTTAGCCTCGTCACTACTTCGTCGAGGTTAGGCTCGGCACTTACTCAGTACATGGGGTCGGTTGTACTGATACTACACTCTGTGCTCTTTTGTACAGATCCAGGTACTAGTCAACAGTAGAGGATTTCAGGACGACTACCGATTATTTGGAGACACGAGGTATATCTGCTGGCGTTCGCAGATTCCGAGAGTCTTCTCCTAGTTTTACTTATACTGTTTTATTATATTCAGAACAGTTACACTATTTCTTTCAGCCATTATTTGTAGTATTCTTTAGTAGTTCGTGGATTGTGATACCAGACCCTGGGGTAGTCTTAGAGTTATTTATATAATTAGTTCATGGGTCGTTACATTCAATTGGTCATTATCATTACTTTATTTTAATACTGTTGGGAATTATTTAAATTAAGTTCATTTTAAATTGATTTATTTATGCTGAAGTAGTTGAGTAAGGAATTGGTTAATCATTTTTCTAACATTGGCTTGCCTAGCAAGTGTGGTGTTAGGCGCCATCACGATCACTAAGGTTGGGAATTTTGGTCGTGACAAGTTGGTATCAGAGCACTAGGTTTACTTATGTCTCACAGTCCACGAAAAAGCTTAGTAGA
This sequence comes from Nicotiana undulata, assembly GCA_005239495.1. Lineage (NCBI taxonomy): Eukaryota > Viridiplantae > Streptophyta > Magnoliopsida > Solanales > Solanaceae > Nicotiana > Nicotiana undulata. Next base: position 65,706 of record ML298581.1, on the reverse strand, counting down.
GTCTGAAGGATCGGTACGGAGACGTCTGTACTTATCTTTCAGAGGCTATTGAGTTAGGAAACAACTCCATTTTTATTTCTACTCTATCGTGCGAATTTATTCTACCATCGATGATTGAACTTGTCTATTCTTGTCCTCTCACAAATCTCGACAACACGCAAAGCGTTTACAACCGGACAAGAGATGAAGCCCTAATGACAGCTACGATTAGGGAAAGAGACAGAAGCAGAGCTCAGACTAAAGCTCGAACATCAGCACCTATTGTACAATCTCAAATGGATCTAGACGCGGAAGTTCTAGCTCAATCGGTACAAGTTGGACTTTTTCAGATTCTAGGGGGATTTATAGCTACTCCAGTGTTACAGGATGCACTAGTCCGTTTATTAAGGTTGGACAAGTTTACCAAACTATTTTCACTCCATTTCAGTGGTATATCTTTTGAGGACCCACATGATTTTCTTGACCGCTGCTATGAAGTATTGCAAAACATGGGAATAAGTTGAAAGCAACTGGGTTTATTTATATGAGCTGTGAAGTTCAACATTATGGATTAACAGGAATTGTGACCTATGACTTCGTGCCAAATAGGAAAGTCCACCGTAAAGGAATAGATCGCGGGGTCATGTGTTATATTGGTTTGGCTTGGAAGGTATAAGGCTTGAGATTTTGCAAGAGATAAAGTTGGGACTTGCGAAGGCTTAATCAGCGTGGAAGTCACGGTTGTGGATTTTGGGGTGCTCCAGAGGGAGTACAGTGGTTAACAGGCTTTTAGACTATATGGTTTGTGCCAAGAATTATCTGTATAAGGCATTACCGTAGGGATCATTGTGCATCAACAGGGATAAGAGTTACCCCAAAGAATAACGAAGAGTATGTGAATAAATGGGGTAGCTCAGCAGTGTTGAGTCAGCATAATAAAAGAATAAATTGGCCGCCGGTGTTTGTGGCAAGCCTACGAAGAGGATAACCAGCTATTGAAACATCAACTACTTGACTCAGTTATCATAAATGCTTTTGAAAGAGTTTGTTTCTCGGACTCTCCATAATGTGTGGCGCATAAGGTTTGAACGGTTGCGTCAGGTCATATGACAATGTCAGAATATGCCATCAGGTTCGGTAAGTTAGCCCGTCATACTCCTACTTTGATTCATCTAGCCATAGAGCAAGTCCACAGACTCATTAAAAGACTCAAATATGATTGTAAAATTTTAAATGACTCAGGGAAGGTTGACACTTTATGTCGGCTAGTGGTAGAAATTGTCCTAGACTTGGGACGGTCATATTTCATCAAACCACTCAGGCTACGTGCTCCATTGTAGTTACAATTAAATTTAGATGACCAGCTAGGGGAAAAGGGGCCGGAATGTCGAAGGTAGGGGTCGGAATGTCGAAGGTGGAGGTCAGACTCCTAGAGGTGGAGACCCAGCCTGTTGATATATTTTCTATGGTATGGCTGAGGTCGTTACATTAAATGGTGCCATTACAAGAACAATCTCTAGTTATTATAAAGTGATAATTTCCTTAACTTGATTCGGTTATGACTATCTAGAAAAGTCCTCCTAATATGCTCCACACTCGGGTGAGCTTCATAACTCAAAATAAAAAAAATAAAAATAAAAATAAAATATATATATACTTATGTGAATACTTGTATTGAGAAATTCAATGGAGATAGCTATGTCTATCGTTACATGTTGTAATTTTATTTAACGGAAAATATTTAAAAGAAGGAAAGGAAAGGTTTCGAGTGGCACGATATGTATATTACTTGCGATTCTGAATTGAGGACGAGATCCTCGCGTTTTAATATGAATTGGTATATTTAAATCGGGCTACGGGCCGCGATGGAAGTTATGTAAGGATGAGATCCTTGTGATATAAATTCTCCCTTGTGAATTAAAATTTTACTATAGTACTGGTAGGGAGTCATTCCTGTTAGGGTTATTAAAACAAATTCTGTATAATAATAATAATAATAATAATAATAATAATAATAATAATAATAATAATAATAATAATAATAATAATAATAATAATAATAATAATAATAATAATAATAATAATAATAATAATAATAATAATAATAATAATAATAATAATAATAATAATAATAATAATAATAATAATAATAATAATAATAATAATAATAATAATAATAATAATAATAATAATAATAATAATAATAATAATAATAATAATAATAATAATAAGTAAATAAATAAATAAGGGAATTAATTAATTAATTAACTATATGTGCATAATTTGCCAAATTCGTGCTATATTTATCGAGCTCTAACCTACGAGGTAGGTGCTCGCCCATATGACGTTAAATGAGACACGATAATTCAGGTATATAATTATGAGGTCTTCAAGCATCATATCTCGTTATCAGTATTGTGAAGGTTTGAAAGGAGATTATGGTTAACGTGAAGCTATTTGATAATTTTGTAATTGTCTATGAACAACTATTAAGAAAATAGAGGCAGTCAAGAGCTGGCCGAGACCCACTACAACCACGGAAATAAGGAGTTTCTTAGGTTTGGCGGGTTACAACAGTCGTTTTGTGGAGGGGTTTTCATCCATAGCAGCCCCAATGACAAAACTGACTCAGAAAGGTTCCCCATTTAAATGGTCGGATGAGTGCGAGGCGAGCTTTCAGAAGCTCAAGACAGTATTGACTTCAGCACCGGTGGTGGTGTTACCATCAGATTCGGGTTCTTTCACGGTGTATTGTGATGCTTCTCGAGTTGGCCTTGAAGCAATGTTGATGCAGGATGGCAGGGTGATTGCGTATGCGTCTCGTCAGTTGAAAGTCCATGAGAAGATTTACCTTGTTCATGAATTAGAGTTGGCGGCTATTGTTCATGCTTAGAAAATTTGGAGGCATTATCTTTATGGCGTGCCGTGAGAGATTTTTACTGACCATCGCAACCTCCAGTACTTATTAAAGTAGAAAGATATAAATTTGAGGCAGCGGAGGTGGTTAGAGTTGTTAAAAAGTTATGATATCACTATATTGTATCACCCGGGGAAGGCCAATGTGGTGGCCGATGCATTGAGTAGAAAAACGGAGAGTATGGGAAGTCTTGCGTATATTCCAGTTGGCAATAGACCGTTGGCTTCAGACATTCATATTTGGCTAATCAGTTCGTAAGTTGGGTGCCCGAGTGGAGTTAAGTACATCATTTCACCCTCAGACTGACGGGCAGTCCGAGCGTACCATTCAGATATTGGAGGACATGCTCTGCACTTGCGTTATTGACCTTGGAGGTTCATGGGATCGATTCTTCCCGTTAGCGGAGTTTGCCTATAATAACAGCTACCAGTCGAGCATTCAAATGGCTCCCTATCAGGCATTATATGGTAGACGGTGTAGATCGCGAGTTGGATGGTTTGAGCCGGGAGAGGCTCGATTATTGGGTACAGATTTAGTTTAGGAGGCCTTAGGTAAGGTAGAGATTATTCAGGAGAGACTTCGCATAGCTCAGTCTAGGCAAAAAAGTTATGTCGATCGTAAGGTTCGTGATGTGGCGTTCATGGTTGGAGAGAGAGTATTGCTTCGGGTATCACCCATGAAGGGTGTTGTGATGACCCGAAAGGTCATCTTATGTAAAGTTAATTATGACGGTGTTCCGGGCCCCAAAAGCCTCCGTTAATCTCACCTCGATGTGCGTGTGAAACCTGGGCGCGTAGCCGGGAAGCCTTTATGTGACAACTGGTTAAAGAGTTGAATTTATGATAATTTATTGAATAAAGTTGACTTTGGTCAATATTTTTGGTAAACGGACCCGGATTCATGATCTGACGGTCCCGGGAGGTCCGTAGGAAAATATTGGACTTGGGCGTATGCCCGGAATCGAATTCCGAGGACCCAAGTCCGAGAAATAAATTTTTACAGAATATTATTTTCTAAAAATAGTAAAGGCTTATAAAAATGAACCTTGATGAGAAACCTGTGCCGCCGGGCCCATATTATGGTTTTGGAGCCTGGAACAGATTCAATATGTGTTATTTAAGTTATTTGTGAATTTGGTAAGAAACAGAATTGATTTGACGGGTTTCGGATCAAAATGGGAAAATTTAGAGTTAATGAAGTTTTGGAGATTTTCATAGAATTTGAAACTTGGTTTGGAATGTGATTTTATGTTCCCGAGGTCTGAATGAAATTTCGAGACCGGGGATAGTTCCGTAATGTCATTCATGACTTGTCTGCAAAATTTGGGGTCATTCCGGGTAGTATAGGTCAGTCCGGCGCGTTGTTATAGAAATCAAGAACTTAGAAATCCTTAAGTTTGATCCTAGGGGTTTTGAGGGGTGATTATTAGATTTAGCGTTGTTTTGGGTGTTCCGAAGGCTCCAGCGAGTCCGTATTATTAGTTAGGACTTGTTGGTATAGTTAGACGGGGGCTCGGGTGGGCCCAGGTGCCTCCCGGACACCACACGAGGCCAAAAACCAGCTGAAGATGCAGCTGGTGCACCTGAGCTGGTGTGACCGCAGGTGCGGTTTCCCAGCCACAGGTGCGGGACCGCTCCTGCGGTCCCAGCCTCGCAGGTGCGGTTCCTCTTCCACAGGAGCCGCAGGTGCGGTCTCCAGCTCCGCAGGTGTGACCCTAGCCCTTCTTGCCCAATTTCGCAGGTGCGGTCCTCGAGCCGCAGGTGCGGAATCCCTGTAGGCCAGGCAGTGATATTTCATTTAAACGCGGGATTGAGTCATTTATTCAATTTTCCATCTTCTTCCTTGGGTTATTTGGAAGCTTCCAAGAGGGCCTTCAACCTAGTACTTGAGATAAGTAAATTCCCTATCTAGCATTAGTTTCAAACATTAATTCCTAGTTAAATT